>PVKP010033282.1:0-25147 GCA_004027715.1 Plecturocebus donacophilus | reverse complement strand
TGTGCATACTTCACGGATTTCTCGTATTGTGTTTTTCAGCTCCATTAGTTCGTTTATGTTCTTCTCTAAATTGTCCATTCTCGTTAGCATTTCATCAAACCTTTTTTCAAAGTTATTAGTTTCTTTGCATTGGTTTAGAACATATTCTTTTAGCTCACAGAAGTTTCTTATTATCCACCTTCTGAAGCCTAATTCTGATAATTCTTCACACTTGTTTTCCATCAAGCCTTGTTCTGTTACTGATGAGGAACTAGCGTCCTCTGTGGGAGAGACTTTCTGATTTTGAGTGTTCTCAGTTTTTTTACGGTGGCTTCTTGGCATCTTTATGGTTTTATCCATCTGTCGTCTTTGTAATCACCCACTTTCAAATCAGGTCTCTGAGGGGACGTCCAGCTTGTTAATTCCCAGCTCCGGAATCTATGTAATTTTCACTGCGCGACTCGCAACGCTAGCTAAGACAGCAGCGTTGAAGTTCGTGGTGCTTTTCTGCCCGGGGGTCTCCGGTCTGGCTTCTCAGTCCCTTTTTCAATCAGCTGGATGGACTGCTCTGACTTCCCAGAGCGCCAAACATCATCCAAAAGGAGACTCAGTCCCGTTTACTCCGCACCAAGAGCCGCCGAGCCGAGGCGCCGGCAAGAAAGCCGCGCCAGCCGAAAGGGTCGCGCTGGCGACCCGTGGGGCTCCTCCACTGGGAATGTCCTGGTCCGTGGGCAGCAAAAATTTATCGGTAAGTGTGGCGTCCACTGGCTCTCTGCGCTTTCACTGGGAGCTGCAATCCTGAGCTGCTAGTGATCGGCCATCTTGGATCTCTCTCCGAGAAAAAAAATTCTTAAAAAGAAATATTGACACTATAAATTATGCTATGTTATATTCGAAGTACTAAGGTAAAGAAACAGGAGTAAGGGCAATTTATAATTTTTCCTAAATGTCCTATTTATAAACCTTAGGACACACCAAAGGTAAACATGTCACAGATTTGCAATACATCTGGAATGCACCAAAATGTTCTGTAAAAGTCTCACTGTACAACCATGACATTAAAGACACTCATATACTTGTCCCCCAATATAATTTTTAGTTTTAGTTTTCCATCAAATTGAGAGGGAATATAAAGTAAATTTTCTTGGTATCACATACTTTAAACATAAGGAGCTTTTGTAAGAAATATAAAGTCTTGAATACAGAGTACAATATGTTCAGATTTATGTAAACAAACAAAAAAAACCCAAATAAAAACAAATCAAGGGGGTTGGCAGGGGATTAATTAAAGGAATGTCATATACAAATTAAAATGAACAAAGATCTGCATGTATAAACATGGATAAATCCTGAAAACCAAACTGAATGGAAAAAAGAATTGTTTTAAAAAATAGATTTTTAAAATAGGGATTCAAGTGTATTATGCCATTCTATTCTCTACCCCCCAAAAAAGAGAATCTAAAGAAATATGGCAAAATGTTGGCTGGGCACAGTGGCTCATGCCGGTAATCCCAGCACTTTGGGAGGTTGAGGTAGGCAATTACCTGAAGTTGGGCATTCGAGACTAGCTTGGCCAACATGGTGAAACCCTGTCTCTACTAAAAATACAAAATTAGCCAGGCATGGTGGTGCATGCCTGTAATCCCAGCTACTCAGGAGGCTGAGGCAGGAGAATAGCTTCAAGCCAGGAGGCGGAGGTTGCAGTGAGCCAAGATTACGCCACTGCACTCCAGCCTCGGCAACAATGAAATTCTATCTTCAAAAAAAAAAAATTAAGAAATACGGTAAAATGTTAACATTTTCTTAAACCTGAGTGGTGGGTACAAGAATTTTTATTATATTCCCTTTTCTTTTCATCATGTTTGAAATATCTTACAAATAAAACTTAAAATATGTTAACAAGGATATACATATATAATGTATACACATGTATACATGATACATATAGACAGATGCATAATAAACTGCAACTGTGCCTCCAAAGAAAAAGCCTGTAAGATTGGAACACAGGAGGAAAGGTGACTTTTTAATACTGTTTGTATAAATAATATTGAGTGCATGCATTACTTGTTAATTAACATTTTAAAATAAAATGATTAAAACGCTAAGATTTAACCATAGCTTTTGGTTATGCCAGAGAAGCTTTGGGCATACCAATGCTCCCACCAAGAACAACTAGAAAGCCTAATAAAATAAATTTAAAGGTACCAAACCCATCAAATAATGAAAGGCTAAGATCCTAGAGAGAAGGAAACCACAGGGAAGTAACCCAAAAGTCTACGAACTGTAACTCTGAGGGAATCTACCATTCTTATTCTTGGCACAATGCTAAAGGCTGTGAATTTGGGGATATAGCTGCTGCCAGGAAATAGAGAATCCAAGAGCCTTTGGCAATCTTGTATGACTGGAGAGATAAAAACTAAAGTTTTTAGCTGCCAACGCAGCCAGAACTTGAGAACCTAAAAAGAAAGAAAAATAAGAAAGTAGTATACATTTTCGTGGTGGTTTAAAAAAAAAAAATGTTAAAAGTGCATCTGGAATATAAAACTAATTTAACACATATTCTGAGGTGAAATCTTAAGAAGAATGAGAAAAAGGGCTTGTATAAGAAAGAAATACTATATTATACTATATTATTTGGAGAACTCAGATAAAGAAACAAAGGCCAAGTCTTGGTGAGAAAAGAGGTGAAAAAAAAGGTAAGCCTGATACTCATTTGTGTACAACAAGAGGACAAGCAGCTGAAAAGAATGCCCCTGAAAAGCAAACAGAAGTTTTGGTAGTCTCAAGATGTACAAGAGACAAAAACTGGCATTCAGTAACCAACAGAGAAGAAAGCTTCTAGATAACACGAGGTCTGTATTGGGACCCCTGAGATACTATACTCTAAGAACAGAGATGAACCAGAGATCAAAGGAGGCTTAAAATTGCAGCACAGCCTTGGGTCAGCCACTACTATCTGTGGCCGTCAGAAGATAAGGTAAAACCTCTCTGAAGAAAAATGAGATAATCCAGAGCTTCTAAAACTTTTAATATACAAAGATAAGCATTCATTTAAAAACTATCATACTTAAGAAACAGGACCAACTGAAAAAAAAGAGTAGAAACAAACTCACAAATGATTTGGTTATTGGTATTATCAGGTAGAGATGCTAAATAATTATAGTTAATATGTCAAGAAGACAGAAAATTGTACCAAAGAACAAATCTATTTTTTTTTATTAATCAAAATGGAAGTTCTAAAGTTTAAAAACATGTAACAACTGAAATTAAGAACTCAATAACAGCAATCTAGACATAGCAAAAGAGAAATCCGGTGTAGCTGATGACAGAATCAGTAGAAAATATCTTGCCTGGGCTGGACATGGTAGCTCATGCCTGTAATCCCAGCACTTTGGAAGGTCAAAGTGGGTGGATCACTTGAAGTCAAGAGTTTGAGACCAGCCTAGCCAACACTGTGAAACCCAGTCTCTACCAAAAGTACAAAAACGAGCTGGTTGTGGTGGTGTGCACCTGTAATCCCAGCCACTCAGGAAGCTGAGGCAGGAGAATCAATTGAACCTGAGAGGCAGAGGTTGCAGAGAGCTGAGATCATGCCATTGCACTCCAGCCTGGGCAACAGAGTGAGACTCTGCCTCAAAAAAAAAAAAAAAAAAAAAGAAGAAAAAAATATCTTGCCTGAAGCTTGAAGAATAAAAAGACAGGAAAATATTTAAAAGATTATACAAATAGATATGCAAGTCATGATGAAACAGGTCTACTATAAATGTAATTGGAATCCCAAAAGAGGGAGAGAGGGAGATATGAAATATGGCAGAAGCAATATCTGATAAGATAAAGGCCAAGAACTTTACAAAACTAATGAAAGATACTAATCTGCAGATTTAAGAACATCTACAAACCCCAAGCAGAATAACTACAAAGAAAACCATGCATATGGGCAGAGCAGTAAAACTGCTGAAAACTAGTCAAGAAGAAAATCTTAAAAGCACCTGGGAGAAGGGGAAGGGAAAAGAGAGGGGAAGACAAATTGCCTTCAAACAAATGACAATAAAACAGTTGGTTACTGAACAGAAACAATGGAATGACATCAAGTTGCTCAAAGAAAATAACCTACAATCTAGAATTCCACACCCACTGAAAAGATGTTTCAAAAGTAAAGGTAAAATAATAAACTTCCAGACAAATAAAAACAGAAAAATATCTTTCATTGGCAAATGCCCTTGAAAAGAAATGTCATAGTCTAGATGAGAAATAACAGAAATGTGGAAAGAAATGCAGAGCAAAAGACAGTGAATATATGAGTAAATATAAATAAATGTTGATAATACAAGGCAATAATAGATTGAAATGTAGCAAGATACTTATAATTAAAATATATACTAACAATAACATTAAAGGTATTAAAGTAAGTTATTTAAAGTATTCTAAAGTCCTAGCAATGACTGGGGAGGGGCAGAATACTAATTTACATTAATTTAATTTATATTAAACTGATAATGAGCCCAAAATGTTTGTTACAATATTTAACATAACCATTAAAAATATATAAATAACAAGCCAGTATGTGGACAGGAGAGGGCTGGAAAATTAAAATAATTTAAAATAGTTACTTAATCCTAAAAAAACAAAACAGAAAAAGGAACATAAAACAGATTGGATAAATAGAAAACAAACCCAAATATAGCAGTTATTATAGTTATTATAGTAAGTATAAATGGTCAGAAAACACCAACTTAAAGAAAAAACTAGAATACTGGATTTAAAAACAACAATTCATTATGTGCTACTAACAGAAGACATACATTAAATATTAGAACATCAAAATGTTAAAAGTGAAAGGACATGAGAAAAGACCTAACACACAAATACAAAGAATGCAGCTGTCACACTAATATCAGTCAAGGCATTGACTTTAAGGCAAAAGTCGCTTTTTTTTTTTTTTTTTTTGAGACGAAGTATTGCTCTGTCACCAGGCTGGAGTGTATGGCGCAATCTTGGCTCACTGCAACCTCCGTCTCCTGGGTTCAAGCCATTCCCCTGCCTCAGCCTCCCAAGTAGCTGGGACTACAGGTGTGCGCCACTATGCCCAGCTAATTTTTTTTGTATTTTAGTAGAGATGGGGTTTCATCATGGCCAGGATGGTGTCAATCTCCTGACCTTGTGATCCAGCCTCCTCGGCCTACCAAAGTGCTGGGATTACAGGGGTGAGGCACCGCGCCTGGTCTAGCAAAAGTCTTAAGGTAGGGTTAGGGCATTGGCAAGGGCATTTGCCAATGACACACTAGCATGCAGAGACTAAGGTAATGCTGAGAGTTGATGTAAGGCACAACAGAAAGCCAGGAATATTTTGTTAGAAGAAAAGCCCACAACAGCAGCCAGCAGTGTCATTTTAGTCTTAGGAAAAGCTGTTGAAGTAACATAGAGACTTGGCACCACAATTCCTTGTGCCCAGACCTCAGAATTCACCCAGCAAACCACAGAGGTAAAAATTCCCATTCTAAACTGTATTCAGGCAATAAATCCAAGCACTTTACACGTTTTTATCACTAAAAGCTATGCCTATTTAAATAATATTCAATAAATATTATTTAATATTTTATTGTTATACATGAATTAACACATAGATTATTTATTCCATGGTACAGAAAATTTTCTACTTCTGAAGGACACAACCTTTTGCAGGGAATTCTATTTATCTGAATGGATGGTAAGAAAATTTCCAATTTATTTTTTTTTAGTTCTCACATACAAGTGAAAACATGTAAAATTTGTCTTTCTGTGTCGACCTTAGTTCACTTGGCAATAAATGTGGAAGTGCAGATTATCTCTTCAATATATTGATTTCCTTTCTTTTGGATATATATATATACCTAGTAGTGGAATTGCTGGATCACATGGTAGTTCCATATTTAGTTTTGAGGAACCTCCATACTGCCCTCCACTGTGGCTGTACTAATTTACATTCCCACCAACAGTACATGAGGAGGAGAGAGTAGACTGGTGCTTACCAGAGGTAAGGAGAGCAGAGGGGAAAGGCAATGAAGAGAGGCTGATTAATGGGTGTAAGTAATACAGTTTGATAGAAGAAGTAAGACCTGGTGTTCAATACAGCAGTAAGATGACTATGGTTAACATTAATCTATTGTACATTTCAAAATAGCTGGAACAGAATAACTGAAAAGTTCCTGGTATACAGAAAAGATTACTATTTAAGGTAATGGACATCCCAATTTCCCTGATTATATGAAAGTATCATGTACCCCTAAAATATGTACATAATGTATCAATTTTACAAAGAAAATTTTCAAACTAAAATTTCTAGATTACTCATATAAACTAAATTTCTACTTCTCTTCCCTTGCATTGTTTTTATTTCAATTAATATTTCTTTTAGAATACTCAAAATCCAACAGCAAATTTTTATCACTTTCCTCTTATTGAATGCATATGCCCAGCACTTGCTTGCTTCTACGCTGATAGCACAAACAGTGACAAGGACATCTGGAGTGGATTCAGAATAGCAGCAAGATCAAATACAGGGTTGAAAATTAACTTTCCCTAAGGGAAGGCTGAAGAAACTACATAATATGGTGAAGAGAAGACTTCAGGAATGAAAATATGTTCTCGGATGCTAATAAAAAAGACCTTGATTAGTTATTCTTACTTGTGAAAAGTAAGTTGATTTACTAGGTACAAGAATCTTTGTTCAGAGAATACATTTTCTTTTTAAGAAAGAAGTTTAAATATTGACACCAAAGAGTTTAAGATTTTTTCCAGTTCCCTCTAGACCTATCTTTCTTCTTTTTCCAAAATGATACAAGTTTCAGATATAATATAGTATAATAATGATAAATTATTCATCTTTATTTTAAAGTCTCTGGGACACTTGCAGCGTTAATTAACTCTCATGCCCTTATAAAGAATAAGACAGCAATGAAATGTAATTTTTTTTTTTTTTGAGACGGAGTCTCGCTCTGTTGCCAGGTTGGAGTGCAGTGGCACAATCACAGCTCACTCCAACCTCCACCTCCCAGATTCAAGCGATTTTCCTGCCTCAAACCTCCAGAGTAGCTAGGACTACAGGTGCACGCCACCGCGCCCAGCTACCTTTTGTATTTTTAGAAGAGACAAGGTTTTGCCATGTTGGCCAAGATGGTCTCAATCTCCTGAGCTGGTGATCCACCCACCTTGGCCTCCCAAAGTGCTGGGCTTACAGGCGTGAGCCACCGCACCCAGCCAAGTGGAAATTTTTGATGAACATAAAAGGCCATAATAGAGGCTGGGTGCAGGAACTCAGGCACTTAGTACTTTGGGAGGCCAAGACAGGAGGATTGTTGAGGCCAGGAGCTTGGGACCAGCCTCGGCAACATTAGGCAGTCATGGTGTTGCTCACCTGTAGTCCTAGCTACTCAGCAGGCTGAGGCAGGAGGACAGCTTGAGCCCAGGAGGTGACAGCTCCAGTGAGCCATAACTGGGCTACTACACTGCAGCCTGGGCAACACAGTGAGACCATCTTTCCAAAAATGAAATTTAAAACATTAAAGACTATAATAGAAAAAATCCTTAAAACCTTAATAATTGCTGAAAAGTTACGTAAGTCATCAAATCTGCACTTATATGCCTACAAGATGATAGAATATGAAGATAATAAAAACATATTGTCAGAAGTAGGGACACTGTTCTACTGATGAGAAAAAAACAAACTATGTCTTCAGTGAAAAAATGGCATATTACGAACTAAATGGCTGAAAAAACCTATCATGATAATAATTTGCTGATATGAAATTTCAAAGAATATTACCATTTATTCCATAGACCAAATGCACTTCCTAAAATCAGGATGAAAATAAGAGAAAACTGAAGGACATTAGAAAGTAGCTGTACAATGAATATTCAATTCATTTCAACTTTTGAATTACGATGATGAGAGTCTGATAGCAAGTTAGTTTAACAAGAAAATATGATATTATCCAAATCTATTCAGTTTTTGAATTTTAGATGTTAAGGGAGAGTTTGAATAGTAAGGGGTATCTAAAATATTTTTAACTGAATGTTTGGTTCCTATGTTGGGAAAATTAGTTGGGATAGTGAGATTTCAGATAGGAAAGGATACTTGAATGCAGACAATAGGAAACTTGGAAGGACAGGGAAAAAAAGATCTACCAATTTTGTTGCATGTTATAACTCATTATATCTTTTGTGACTAGAAAAATAAAAAAAAGTGAGACAAAACTATATAAAACAGGTTTCTTAAAATTCTACTTTTGTGAACTAATTATGAACCCTAATGCATGAGGCATCATATAGAGAGACTGAAACACTCAAAACAAATTTTCACAAAGCTGTTACAGCATTAAACTTTTGTCTTACCTCCCTGACAACTCCTTATTCAAAAATGGAATAACTTCTTAAGAATAAAAATTTACTATGTCTATGTAATGAGCTGCCATTAAGATAAGACTTTGAGAAAAATGAATAAACCATACTTAGTAGACCAAGCATTCCACACAAATGCCATTATTGGCTACATTACTGACCAATACCTAAATCTCCTTAAAGGAATACTTACCAAATTTCACTAAATTTACTAATTTACCAAAAGAACTGACAGCATGCCCTTAAAAGACATAAAGGTACCAAATTATATAGCATTTGCAATAGAAGGAATGACGAAAAACTTAACAGATTAGGAGAGAGACTGTCTAGATTCAAGTTTTAGCTCTAAATCTCACTAGCAGGATGACTAAGGACTTGGGGGTTTCAGGTTTATTATTATTATTATTATTATTATTATTTTATATGTATAGATTTTATTGCATTTTAGGTTCTGGGGTACATGTGAAGAACATACAGGATTGTTGCCTAGGTACATACATGGCAATACGGTTTGCTGCCTCCATCCCCATCAACTATATCTGGCATTTCTCTCCATGTTATCCCTCCCCAACTCCCCAACCCCCACTGTCCCTCCCCTACTTATCCCCAACACACACAAATTTCAATGTGTGATGCTCTCCTCCCTGTATTCACGTGTTCTCATTGTTCAACACCTGCCTATGAGTGAGAACATGCAGTGTTTGATTTTCTGTTCTTGTATCAGTTTCCTGAGAATGATGGTTTCCAGGTTCATCCATGTCCCTACAAAGGACACAAACTCATTGTTTTTATGGCTGCATAGTATTCCATGGGGTAGATGCGCCACATTTTCCCTGTCCAGTGTATCATCGATGAGCATTTGGGTTGGTTCCAGGTCTTTGCTATTGTAAACAGTGCTGCAATGAACATACGTGTACATGTGTCTTTATACTAGAATGATTTATAATCCTTTGGATATATACCAAGCAATGGGATTACTGGGTCAAATGGAATTTCTATTTCTAGGTCCTTGAGGAATCGCCACACTGTCTTCCACAATGCTTGAACTAGTTTACACTCCCACCAACAGTGTAAAAGTGTTCCTATTTCTCCACATCCTCTCCAGCATCTGTTGTCTCGATTTTCTAATGATCGCTATTCAAACTGGCATGAGATGGTATCTAAATGTAGTTTTGATTTGCATTTTTCTAATGACCAGTGATGATGAGCATTTTTTCATATGTTTGTTGGTCTCATGTATGCCTTCTTTTGCAAAGTGTCCATTCATATCCTTTGCCCACTTTTGAATGAGTTTGCTTGTTTTTTCTTGTAAATCTGTTTTAGTTCTTTGTAGATTTTGGATATAAGTCTTTTGTGAGACGGATAGATGGCAAAAATTTTTTCCCATTCTGTTGGTTGCCAGTTCACTCTAATGATTGTTTCTTTTGCTGTGCAGAAGCTCTGGAGTTTAATTAGATCCCATTTGTCTATTTTGGCTTCTGTTGCCATTGCTTTTGGTGTTTTAGTCATGAAGTCCTTGCCTATGCCTATGTCCTGAATGGTTTTGCCTAGGTTTTCTTCTAGTATTTTTATTGTGTTAGGTCTTATGTTTAAGTCTTTAATCAACCTGGAGTTAATTTTAGTGTAAGGTATCAGGAAAGAGCCCAGTTTCTGCTTTCTGCACATGACTAGACAGTTTTCCCAACATCATTTATTAAATAGGGAATCCTTTCCCCATTGCTTGTTTTTGTCAGGTTTGTCAAAGATCAGATGGTTGTAGATGTGTGGTGTTGCCTCCAAGGCCTCTGTTCTGCTCCATTGGTCTACATCTCTGTTTTGGTACCAGTACCATGCTGTTTTGATTACTGTAGCCTTATAATATAGTTTGAAGTCAGGTAGTGTGATGCCTCCAGCTTTGTTCTTTTTGCTTAGAGTTGATTTGGCTATGTGGGCTCTCTTTTGGTTCCATATGAAGTTTAAGGTGGTTTTTTCCAGTTGTGAAGAAGGTCATTGGTAGTTTAATGGGGATAGCATTCAATCTATAAATTACTTTGGGCAGTATGGCCATTTTCACGATATTGATTCTTCCTAACCATGAGCATGGAATGTTTCTCCATCTGTTTGTGTCCTCTCTCATTTCATTAAGTAGTGGTTTGTAGTTCTCCTTGAAGAGGTCCTTTGCATCCTTTGTTAGTTGTATTACTAGGTATTTTATTCTCTTTGTAGCAATTGTGAATGGCAGTTCATTCTTGATTTGGCTCTCTTTAAGTCTATTATTGGTGAATAGGAATGCTTGTGATTTTTGTACATTGATTTTGTAACCTGAGACTTTCCTGAAGTTGCTTATCAGTAAGGAAATTTTGGGCTGAGACGATAGGGTCTTTTCTAAATATACAATCATATCGTCTGTAAATGGAGACAATTTGACTTCCTCTTTGCCTAACTGAATACCCTTTATTTCTTTTTCTTGTCCGATTGCTCGGGCTAGAATTTCCAATACTGGTCTACCAATAACAAGGCTTAGACTTCTTGGGGTTTAGACTTCTTTAGGGTTTAGACTTCTTTAGGGTTTAGACTTCTTGGTTTAGGCTTGGGAGGGTCCAAGTGTCCAGGAATTCATTCATTTCTTCCAGGTTTACTGGTTTATGTGCAGAGAGTTGTTTGTAGTAATCTCTGATAGTGGTTTGTACTTCTGTGGAATCTGTAGTGATATCACCTTTATCGTTTTTTATTGCATCTATTTGATTATTCTCTTTTCTTTTTTATTAATCTGGTTAGTGGTCTATTTTGTTGATCTTTTCAAAAAACCACCTCCTAGATTTATTGATTTTTTGAAGGTTTTTTTGTGTGTCTATCTCCTTCAGTTCTGCTCTGATCTTAGTTATTTCTTGTCGTCTGCTAGCTTTTGAGTTTTTTTTTATCTTGCTCCTGTAGCTCTTTCGATTTTGACAATAGGGTGTCAATTTTAGATCTTTTCCTGCTTCTCATGTGGGCATTTATTGCTATATATTTTCCTCTAGACACTGCTTTAAATGTGTTCCAGAGATTCTGGTAAGTTGTGTCTTCATTCTCATTGGTTTGGAAGAACATCTTTATTTCTGCCTTCATTTCATTGTTTATCCAGTCAACATTCAAGAGTCAGCTCTGAGTTAGTTTCTGAATTCTGAGTTCTAATTTGACTGCACTGTAGTCTGCGAGACTGTTCATTATGATTGCCATTCTTTTGCATTTGCTGAGGAGTGATTTACTTCCAAATATGTGGTCAATTTTAGAGTAGATGTGATGTGGTGCTGAGAAGAATGTATATTCTGTGGATTTGGGGTGGAGAGTTCTGTAAATGTCTATTAGGTTTGCTTGGTCCACGTCTGAGTTTAAGTCCTGGATATCCTCGTTAATTTTCTGTCTTGTTGATCTATCTAATATTGATAGTGGAGTGTTAAAGTCTCCCACTATTATTGTGTGGGAGTCTAAATCTCATTGTAGGTCATTAATAACTTGCTTTATATATGTGGGTGCTCCTGTACTGGGCACACATATATTTAGGATCATTAGCTCTTCTTGTTGCCTTGATCCTTTTACCATTATGTAATGTCCTTCTTTGTCTCTTTTGATCTTTGTTGTTTTAAAGTCTATTTTATCAGAGACTAGGATTGCAACTCCTGCTTTTTTTTTTTTTTTGCTCTCCATTCACTTGGTAGATGTTCCTCTATCCCTTTATTTTGAGCCTTTGTGTATTCTTGCATGTGAGATGGGTTTCCTGGATACAGCACACTGTATCCAGGATGGGTTTTGACTTTTTATCCAATTTGCCAGTCTGTGTCTTCTGATTGGGACATTTAGCCCATTTACATTTAAGGTTAATATTGTTATATGTGAATTTGATCCTGCCATTTTGATGCTAGCTGGTTGTTTCGCCCATTAGTTGATGCAGTTTCTTCATTGTTTCGATGCTCTTTACCATTTGGTACGTTTTTGGAGTGGCTGGTACTGGTTGTTCCTTTCTATGTTTAGTGCTTCTTTCAGGAGCTCTTGTAAAGCAGGCCTGGTGGTGATGAAATCCCTGAGCAATTGCTTGTTCATAAAGGATTTTATTTCTCCTTTGATTATGAGGCTTAGTTTGGCTGGATATGAAATTCTAGGTTGAAAGTTCTTTGCTTTAAGGATGTTGAATATTGGCCTCCACTCTTTTCTGGCTTGTAGGGTTTCTGCTGAGACATCCGCTGTGAGTCTGATCAGCTTCCCTTTGTGGGTAACCGGACCTTTCTCTCTGGCTGCCCTTGGCAGTTTTTCCTTCATTTGGTGAATCTGACAATTATGTGCCTTGGGGTTGCTCTTCTTGAGGAATATCTTTGTGGTGTTCTCTGTATTTCCTGGACTTGAATGGTGGCCTGCCTTGCTAGGTTGGGGAAGTCCTCCTGGATAATATCCTGAAGAATGTTTTCCAGCTGGGATCCATTCTGTCTGTCACATTCAGGTACACTTATCAAACGTAGATTAGGTCTTTTCACATAATCCCATATTTCTTGGAGGCTTTGTTCATTTCTTTTTACTCTTTTTTCTCTTATCTTGCCTTCTTGTTTTATTTCATTGAGTTGATCTTCAATCTCTGATATCCCTTGTTCTGCTTCGTCGATTTGGCTATTGAAACTTGCGTATGCTTCGCGAAGTTCTCATGTTGTGTTTTTTAGCTCCATCAATTCATTTGTATTCCTCTCTAAGCTGTTTATTCTCGTTAGCATTTCGTCAAAACTTTTTTTCAAAGTTCTTGGTTTCTTTGCATTGGGTTAGAAGAACATGATCTTTTAGCTCAGAGAAGTTTGTTATTACCCACCTTCTGAAGCCTGTTTCTGTCAATTCATCAGACTCATTCTCCATCCAGCCTTGTTCCCTTGTTGGTGAGAAGTTGTGATCCCTTGGAGGAGAAGAGGCATTCTGGTTTTGGGTATTTTCATCCTTTTTGCCTGGTTTCTTCCCCATCTTTGTGGATTGATCTACCTGTGGTCTTTGTGGTTGGTGACTTTCAGATGGGGTCTCTGAGTGGACGTCCTTTTTGTTGCTGATGAAGTTATTTCTTTCTGTTTCTTGGTTTTCCTTCTAACAGTCAGGCCCCCCTGCTATAGGACTACTGGATGTCCACACCAGACCCTGCTTGCCTGGGGATCACTTGCAGTGGCTGCAGAACAGTAATGGTTGCTGCCAGTTTCTTCTTCTGTTATCTTTGTCCCAGAAGGATACCCACCAGATGTCAGCCTGAGCTCTCCTTTATGAGGTGTCTCTTTGGTTATAAGGGGATCAAGGAGCTGCTTGAGGAGGCAGTCTGTCCCTCATAGGAGCTCAAGTGCTGAGCTGTGAGCTCCGTTGTTCTGTTTAGAGCTGCTGGGCAGGTACGTTTAAGTCCGCTGCAGTGGAACTGATAACTGCCTTTTTTTCCAAGTGCTCTGTCCCAGGGAAGTGGGGCTTTATTTGTAAATTCCTGTCATTCTGCTGCCTTTTTTCAGAGATGCGCTACCCAGCAAGGAGGTTGCCTAGTCACAGTCTACCAGCAGAGGCACTGCTGAGCTGCCATGGACTCTGCCCAGCTGCTGTGTGAACTTCCTTGCAGTTTTGTTTATAGGGGTATAGTTAGAACTGCCTCAGTAATGGCGGACTGCCTCAGTGATGGCAGACTGTCTCTGTAATGGCAGATGCCTCGGTAATGGCGGACTGCCTTGGTAGTGGTGGACTGCCTCAGTAATGGCAGACATTGTTCCCTCAACAGAGCTGGACCATCTTGGGTTCAGTTCTGCTTGCTGTGAAACTCTCAATCCAGACTGTTTCACATTGCTGGTCTTTGTGGGGGTAGGGCCAGCTGAGCCAGATCACCTGGCTCCCTGTTTCAGCCCCGTTTTTTTCAGTTGAATGGGCGACTCTGTCTCCCAGGCGTTTCAGTCACTAGTTGAAACAGTACCCGGATTTGTGTGAGTTTTTGTGTGGAGACCCGCTGCGCCAGCTGAAACAGCCGTGCTGGAGACTCGTGATTTTCCGCCCGGGAATCTCCTGGTCTGTGGGTAGGAAAAATTCAATGTGGTGATCACTCACCCTCTGCATTTTCACTGGGAACTGCAATCCAGAGCTGTTCCTATTTGGCCATCTTGGATCATCCCGTCTCAGGTTTATGATTTATAAAGTGGAGGAAAACCTGCTTCCCACAACTCACATGTACCTGTGAATGCTATGTGTAAAATGCAAATCTGACCATGCCTTAAAATCTACTACTTTGAGGACAAAGTAAAAATGCTGAACCTGCCTACGAGGAAAGATCTGGCCCCTACCCATTGCTCTCTTTTGCTCCTCCTGCACTTCTTCAAATGCCAGACAACATATGCCTTAAGGCTTTCTCCAACATGCTTTGAAATTTTGTTGTATTTCCTTTCAATGTGTATGCATGGGAAAACAGGCGAAATTTATTTTACATTTTCCCTATTTTTCTTTGCTAAAAATCTTTATGTCTCTTTGTGTGCCTTATGTAAACCTATTTCAGAAAACTGTAAATTACAGAAATGCTTCTCTTATAGAAAATATTTTTCCCATCAAAAAACATATAATTATTTGTAATAATTAAATACAAAAAATAAAAATCACTGCCAGAACACATCTTACTAACATTAGCATTTTTGATTAAATTCCCTTTACACACACACACACACACACATATTTAATATAGCTGTAATCATACCAAATGTGTAACTTCATAAGTTGCATATTGTTTATGATTATATTATAAACATTATTCAAAGACATATTAGTACCTGAAATCAGAAAAAATGTTTAATGGTTGCATAGTTCATCTAGTAGACATGTTACTGTTCAATTATACGGTTTTCCATATTTTTTGATTAGAAGCAATCCTAGGATGAATACCTTGGGGCAAAGATTTTTTTCACATTCACATCCTGAAGTTCTGTATCACATGATAAAATTGCTTGGTTAAATATTTTAAATACTTTAAGGTTCTCGATTGTGTGGAATTTACTCTCCAAAAGACTAATTATATACATGTATACTATCAACAGCAATTTGTGTCCATTTAGCAACATAATCATATAAAAATCTTTTTTGCTGATTTCAAAAGTGGAAAAAAGTTATTTCTAACTTGAAGTTGTTTTTCTTTGATAAATATTAAGGTTGTGTTTGAAATTAAGTCTTGCTATAAAAAGTCATGTTAAATAAAGCTATAAAAGTAAAATATCTCAAAATATTTTAAAATAGAGTAAACTCACCTTTCTGGGATAGTTATAAATGTTATAACCCGCATTCCTTTAATGCAATCATGGTATAATGACTTTCATTCTTAAAGTCCTACAATAGTGAAATCATTCTTTAACATAAAGGCTTACTCAAATCTCCATAAGTCAAAGATGACAGATAAATTCATCTCTATACAATTACATAATAGAATGATAAACTAGTTGTGCTTGTAGATGCTCCCTAGTGAGATATTAATGTATCTTGAGTACACTTGAGAAATCGGTGTTTTCATGACCTCATACAAAACTCACAAAGAATAATTTGGAAAATCTTAATAACAATTCTGAAATACAATAAAGTTATAACTTTTCTGACTTACTAGCTGGTGATTACTAGAACCCATCAAGGGTTTTAGTAACTCAATTTTATAACAATTTGCAAATAAAACAGCATGAGAAAAATATCTGAAAACGAGACTATCTGGATCAGTCATGGTATTTGTTTTTTGCCCATGCAGTTTCTATTTTTATTAACAAACCAAAGCAGTTTCAAAGATATTATGATATATATCACAAAATAACATAAGACTTCACCTGTTCATCCTAAGAAGATTCTTTCAACATATATAAAATTTAAATAATGATTAATTTATCATACTTTCTAGTGATTAATGCATTTTTCTACATTCTTCAAATAAACTAAATACTGACACCATGAATTCATGGTAAACACTATAGTGTTTACAGACTGCCAAGTTCATGTCATTTTTCTAAAATTATACCACAGAAAATTATGTTACAGGTTCTGAGTGATTTATTAGGCTGGAACAAAAGAACTAGTGTAAACTATGATCAAGGAACATACAAATCACTGTAATAAAATGCTTGCATGTGCTTAGAAGCTTCATGTGAACTTTTAAAAGTCTCTGCATCCCAGTTTCATCATGTATTGAAAATCCATTTTATGAAATGTAAAAATCGGGAAAAACAATATTAGCACTTCTTATGCTTTCTCTCTTTCCTTGACCAATATTCCAACCTCTAGTATACTTCACTGAGGGATTTCACCCAGCCTCACAGCATCAATTAACGCTAGCATATGGATAATTTCCAAAATCTATATTTAGAGCCCGATTCGTGCTCCTGACCCTTAGACTCAGATTTCCAATTGTCTGTACAGTACACAGATGATGCTGTTCTACAGACAGCTCAAACTCAGCAGATCCACACGTGAGCTTGCCCCTTCTCCTGAGATGTCCAACATCTCTCAAAACAGGAAATTTCACACTTCAACCTTTCTCCTTTCTCTTACACCTGGCCATTGCTTGGGGCTTAATGATTTAACCTCCATTATATTTTAAATTCCTAACTTCCTTCCATTCCTATCTTACCAACACTAAAGCAATATTTCTCAAGGAGGACATTGGGCAGGATATATCTTAATCTGGTTAGTGATGGATTCCATGCCAGACTGCCTGGGTTCCATCTTAGCTTCAATGTCTACTAATGCTGTTGTTTGGGGAAAGTATCTTTCTGATTCAATCTCCTCATGTGAAAATAAGATTACAGGTGCTCCTCAACTTACGATGAGGCTACATCCCAAAGAACCCACCATAAGTCAAAAATATCTTAAGTCAAGGTCCATTTAGTACACTATTGAACATCGTAGCTTAGCCTAGCCTATCTTAAATGTACTCAGAATATTTATATCAGAATATAGTTTGACAAAATTATCTAACCAAAGCCTATTTTATAATCAGGTGCTGAATATCTCATGTAATTTACTGAATACAGTAACTGAAGTATGGTTTCTACTGAATGCAGAGAGCTTTCACACCATCGAAAAGTTGAAAAAGCCTGAGTCAAACCACTGTAGACAAGGTATCTGTAATAATAGTACCCACCATATAGGGCTGTTGTAAGAATTAAATGAGCTAAGACTGGTAAATTATTTAAAACAGTGCCTTGCATACACTAAGTACATAATAATTGTGAGCAGATAGTCATGAGGAAAATAATGGTGCAAGACCTCATCATTTGCTTGAACAACTACAACGGTCTTCTTTTTTGAGAAAGGGTATTGCTTGTTCACCCCAGCTGGAATGTAGTGGCGTGACTGAGGTTCACTGCAGCCTTGACTTCCTAGGCTCTAGTGATCTTCCCACATCAGCCTCCTAAGTAGCTGGGACCTGTATTCTGTAGCATTTTGCCCAATTGTCCAGGCTATCACAAATATACATAACAAGTGGAAGGAAAGGATAGGACTGATGATGGAAATGGCAATTAAAATACACGGAACTATTCTCCCAACAAGAAAATGCATGGGTAATTACACATGGAAAACATCTTAACAAACATATGAAAAAATCCTTATGAAGTGTTCTAACTCTTGGCTTAGGATATTTATCTTCTAAAATATTTTTTATTCCCACTTTTAAAATGTCAAAAACATCTTATAATTCCCACATAAGTTATTCTTGAATTTTAAAATATCATATATAAAACAACTATACATTTAAAAATATCACTATACTATTCATGACATTACAACCAAAAATGTAAAATTCCTGAATTTCAAACTTGGGGAAAGGATTTGATTATTTTCTTCCCTTTCTTTCAGGCACTTGTTACTGGTGTGGCAAACTGAGGGCTTTCAGAGAAATCATCTTTGGAGATGATGAGATTTGCTTGTGGTAAAAAGTATAAACAAAGAAATGACTGGAGGCCAGCCAGGAGGAATGCCAAAGAAACTCCTAAATGATCAGACCGCAGAGCTAGTAACATAATTAAAACCACTGGGCCACAGAGGGTATTTTGCATTTAAACAAGGAACTTTAGAACAGATGGGGTCCCTAAGAGATCAAGAGGAAAAAGTACCCAACTCCAGAATCACTGCACAGATACACTGTTAGCTCAGGGCATAGCTGGATACTCACATGCAGCCACAGAGATCAAGACAAAAAGAAAAGAAAGAGTAGAAGAGTTCATTTAGGTTGGTATGAGAAAAAAATTATCCTTTGTTTTCACATTACCAAAGTGGGTTTTGAGTCATTAAAATATTTTAATAACATGTTTAAAATATTCATTAAATTCTATAATATAAGCCCATTATTTCTAGAGGGCTATATTATTTTATTATTGCATTTGCATCTACTGTCCCTTAGCTAAAATACATTTTCTTTAATAGATTTAATATGGAAAATGTAAGGCAAAAAAAAAAAAAAAAAACTATTGAACTTGTTCTATGTGGCTTTAAATTAAGAAGTCATCATAAAGAAATATTAAAACATAAATATACAAAGACTTTTCATTGGAAATACAGATCTCCCCACTCACTACAAAATTCCCTCCCAAGGACAATCCAAAACAAACATTGGAAAACACTTTCTATTAGCTCTCAACCCCTGGCTTTCTCTCCCCTTGCCTCAATTCCTTACGTCCCTCTCTCCCTCCCTCAGCAGCATGCTGAGGCCTGCTCACACCAGCTCCCAAGAGCAGATGGTGTACAACTCTTCCCTTTCTCTAGCTGCATCGTCCTTGGTAGCTTGAAACTGATAAGAGTGAGAGTATTTATACCACTGAAATTGGCAGAGGCCGTTAATGGGAGTTTTCTCCCTCTCAGAGAGCTGAGCCTCTTGCTGGCACATCACTGCCATAGTTTTCCACCTTCTTACCTGTCGACAGGTAAAAGTGATGCGCCATACTTTCCCACCTTCTTACCTATCTACAGGTGGGAAAGTAAGTCCACATTCTTACCTGTCTCAGACCCAATGCAGCCCACAGCAATTACTGTCAAGTTAATGAAGGCTGGTCAATTGGCCTTTAGTACCTCAGAAGTGCGTTTAGCTGAAGACTTCTTGCATCTCCATCTCAGCTGCTCTGTGAGGTATCAACAAATCAAAAGTCCTCTTCTGAACACTGCTTTCACTGAAGTTGTCTTGTTTAACTTCCCTACTTCCTATAAATTTGCATCCCTCATCTGTGGGTATGGTGCTCCTCAAGTGTTCTTACAAAAACAGTTACTCATGATACATTGAGCTATCCCTTATCATGCTGTATCATTTACTATACTGTCTACACGTTCCCATCAGACTTTGAGTCCAAGAAGGACAGGCACTATGTCTATCTTTTCCAACATCCAGTATAGAGCCTGGGACACAGTAGGAAAACAACCAATATTGGTTAAGTGAATCAATGAAGCATTGTAGATAATTACTCTGCAATGGCAGAAATAATGACAGATGTAAACTACTGATTTCTGTTGACAGTTAAATTGTGTCCCCCAAAAAGATCCTAACCCCGGTATCTAGGAATGTGGCCTGATTTTGAAATAACGTCTTTGTAGACATATAAAGCTAAAGCACATTAATACTAAATTAGAGTGAATCTTAAATCTAGTAACTGGTGTCCTTGAGAGGGAGATCTGGAGACAGAGACACAAGGAAGACCACGTGATGACAGACAGAGAGAATGGAATGACACAGCTATAAGCCAAGGGAATCAAGGATTGTTTGCAGTCCCCATAAGCTAGGTAGAGGCAAGGGAAGATTCTGTTCTAGAACCTTTGGAGGGAGCATGGTTCTGGTGACACCTTGATTTTGGACGTCTAGCCTTCATTTTGGACTTTATTCTCCAGAACTGTGAAAGAATGTATTTCTGTTATGCTAAGCCATGTTGGTTGTGTAGTTTGCTATGGCAACCCTAGAAAACGAATGTATCTTCCTATCAACTGCCCAAATTCAAATTGCCCAAAAGGAAAAGTGATGGTTTTACTATTTATTGTTCATTTTCCCTTTAATCTATGCATAGTTACAGATATGAATAAACTAATGAAGTATTAACTTAAAAAGCAACAGGCTTGAAATACAACATTCTACATAGTAATTTGTGAGGAAACATTTCCTTTATTGACAGAATCGTTTTTATTGAAAATATCAAGTTTTAAAAGAATCTATAACCAACATATTATGTTTAAGTTAAAAAAGGAGAGAAATGAGTATTGTCTTAATCTGTGCACATTACTTTGCTGTAATTGTTACTATTCATTTTCATGGTTACTTGAATACCATAGAATAAAATAAACTACATTTTAGGATTATCAAGAATTTTATCGATTATTCAGGGTCAACAAGTATTTAGAGGACAAGATCTCCTTAAAATGTTGCCTTTTCTTACTGTGATTTTTGTTACAATTTTTTTTATTTGCATCTACACATGACCTAAAATTTTAGTGATACTTGTCCATTCCTTTTAGACTGTCTATTTAAAGGGAAAAATATTTTAAGAGTATAAAGACAGAAAAAGCAGAATAGAAATTTATCTCTAGAATAATTTTCATTTCTTTAGCATGATCAATGATAAAGAATCATATCAACCTTCACGTCATAAGTGAATAAGTATTTTTCTACGTGTGTATGTGATGCACAAAAGTTTTTTTAAAAGATAAATTTCAGTTTTGAAGCAGAAAATTATGTTTCTTATAAATAGTAAATCAGATGAGTAAACTGGTAGAAAGATTCACATACAAGTTAGTATTTAAATTTGGTCTAAAGGAAGGACCATTATCAGCTACAAGAAACAAATTTTATTACAGAAACAAAATATTGTTGCCATTTTAGTAGCAAATACAATTTTTTGTTAAAATTTCTTTAAGTTTCCCAAATTTACATAATAATTTTCAAATAAAAAAATAACAAATACTTTTGCTTCTATTGGCAAGGTATACATCTCCTTCCTAATTCCATATTTCTCTCGAAGATATCTCCTAAGAGATCCTTTTTGCTTTTTTGTTATTCTGCAGCATTTTTTCTTTTAAATTATTTCTTGTCTTACTCCAGCCTCTACACTTTTAAACATAGTGTTTTTCCTCCTTTTACAGATGGGTGATCCTTTTATGCTTCTCCCGGTCATGTAGCTCCACCTGCTGGTCATCGTTTAGCACACCATCAGGGTCTACTGGACCCAATTATTAGCCTTACGTTTTGTTTTGTTTTGTTTTAGCAGTTCTATTTGTCAGAATAGATATTTTATGACTTTTATTTTAGAGGTCTTTAAAATATCAAAGAAAAGATTTTCTTATTTTTGCAAAAAAATAGGATATGCAATTACCATATGGACCTGTTAGACCCTTTTACAAGTCTAAGATAAAGAATCTTGGCAATTTTATTTTTCCTATGTCCTGAAACATTTGCTATTTCATTACCCTAGGAATTACTTTATTATTCACCAATTACTCATAACTATACTAGAAAAGATTGAACAAGACAATGGAAACAATGGTGAAGATATTATTAAACTAAAATTTAACGATGCTGATGAAATTAATCATGTCAATAAAATTTTAATACTATGAATTTTCAGATGCCAATGTCCTAGATGAATTTTCTCAAATTAAGAATAGACAAGTGAACAACATATTTCTAAGAACAAAAAAATGATTTATGCAAAAGGAAATACTTTATCACATAATAGTTTATGAAAAGAACCTGAGTTTTCTGTTTTGCTAAAAGCATGTGTGACAACAGTATTCTTTCATCTTTTATGTTTATGGGCCAATATTTACTTTATATAGTTTCTAAGAAGACATGCTGACATTATGTGCATATATAAAAGTGATTAAAAAAAATACGATGTGGATGTGAAAAAAAAAACACTGGACTAAAGAAATAAAGGGTCAATGGTACTCAGCAAATGATGATAACTGTCTTTTCTGATAATAACAAACATTAAAGACCTGTAATGCAGAGCTAACATTTAGTCAGTGCCCTCAAATATATCTATTTCAAAATACCTCAAAAGAGGAATAAAAATTTTAATGGGTAAAAGTAAATACTCTTAAAAATAATTTAACACATTAATTTATGTGGTTCACATCTCCCTAAATGATTAAAAAAATAATTTTCAATTTAGCATTCCACCTGGCTCTGGTATATTTTCCAATTTTATATAACTAATATAATTAATAAATTCTGATTACGGCCAGGCACAGTAGCTCAGGCCTGTAATCCCAGCACTTTGGGAGGCCAAAGCAGGCAGATGGCTTGAGGCCAGGAGTTCAAGATAAGCTTGGGCAACATAGGGAGATCCCAACTCTATAAAAATAATAATAATGATAAAATAAAATTCTGATTACGATGCTAGCTAATATCTTTTACATGTAACTGTTAAATTTTATGTTTTATAGACCTCACACTTTGACTTATTTTTAAATATTTAGTTATTTAATCAATATGGAATTTAGTTTTATGAATGAAATGAGGTTACAAGAGCTAGCCTTATTTTTTCCAAATGAATAGCTAATTTTCTTAGTAAAAATCTTTCTCTTACTGATTTGAAACACGATGTTTAGTCACAACCAAATCCCATATACAGACAGTCCCCAGCTTAAGAGAGTTTGACTTAGGATTTTTCGGCTAGCATGGAAGTGATATGCACTCAGTAGAAAGCATACTTTGAGTACCCATTCAATCATCTTGTTTTTCATTTTCAACACAGTATTCAATAAATTACATGAGATATTCAATACTTTATTACATAATAGGCTTTATGTTAGATGATTTTGACCAACTGTAGGCTAATGCAAGTGTTATAAGCACATTTAAGGTAGGCTAGACTAAGCTACGATGTTCAGTAGGTTAGGTGTATTCAATCCATTTTGCACTTACAATATTTTCAACTTAGGATGGGTTGGTTTATTGGGACATAACCCCATCATAAGTCAAGGTGCATGTTATAGACAAGTGAATCTTGTCTCTTTATGTACAAACTAATCCGTTCCACTAATCCATATGATTAGCCTGCACCAATATTACATTTCTTAATAGTTATAATAGCTTTAGAATGTGTTTTGTTACCTAGCAGAGCAAATCTCTTATCTTGTTTTCTTTCTCAACACTAGTTAAACTATTCTTGAGAATTTATTTTTGATGTAAATTTTAAAATTATGTTTTTGAGTTATACAAAAATCTTTTTATTGTAATACTATATTCAGCAAATAATGTGGAGAGGATCGACATTTTTATAATATTGAACAGTACTATCCAACATTTGTTTATTTATATTGTCACTTATGTCCTTTATAAAATTTGATAGCTTTCTCTACAATATACATTTCTCATTATTTTATTGCTGGGTATTTTATTTCTATTATGAATAGTATCTTTTTCCAATTACATATTGTACTGAATTTGTGTCAATGATTAGAATATCTATTTATTTTGATAACCATATTTTAAAAAATGTTTTATCAAAGCAACATATGCACATATTTTTTAAAAATTAAACAGTACACAAGGGCATAATAATACTTTTTCATTTCTTAGTTCACCAACACGACCAAAAACTTTTACATGTGTTTGTTTTTAGTTATTCTGGTAGCTGCCTACATTTTTAAAAACATGCTCTTCTTATTGTTTCTTGACTTGATGACGGGGTACTTTTTGTTGACTCCCTGTTGTCTCTGGCTCTCTGCCCGACTCAATTTGGCTATGTCACATTTTTACCTACTCTTTTGATGACCTTGGTTACTTCAATAGTCTAATACCTAAACCTCTTACTAATTCAACTAAAGATTAAATTCTCCATATTCTATTTCATGAAGACAATAGCACCACTACTATTCCGTGTACATTTCCTTCCCTCTCTGCCTTCCAACCTGTTAATTGCACTTGTACATTTTCAAGGCTGGTAACATTTGCATTCTACTCTGTAACCACTATTCATTCTTCCCTGCTTTGTCCAAGGATTGGGCTCTAAAAGCTGAAAACTAACATTTATATTATCATGACTATTTAAATACTGTTCACTAAAAAAGTTTTATGCTACAATTAGATTTTCTCTATTTAGCGCCTTGATCCCTGTGACAATGCTCAAATGAATTCCCTTTCTCACACTCCTAGCAACTATTCAAAATCATGCCACATCAGAAGGTGCTTTACATTTGAAGCATAGTTTGAAGTGTTTCTTTTTCCCTTCAGTTTCTGATTGTCATTGTTTTTTGGGGGGGCGGCACATGAAGAAATATATGCTTTCTATCTTTCTATGTATACTATCATGTCCTTAATTTCCTCCAGCTTCTTACGTAATCCATTTATTACTTAAAATTCATTTTATTTAGCTTGAGGTCTACTCACTTCCTATTCTAATTTAAAGACTCTGTCTCTCATTTGGACTGTTCTTGTATAATTTATCTTTAAGTATTTTTGCTGTAGAGGAGAGATCCAAGATGGCCGACTAACAACAGCTCAGGAATGTAGCTCCCAGTGAAAGCGCAGAGAACAAGTGGACGCCGCACTTTCCAACGAGTTTTTGTTGCCCACAGACCGGGAGATTCCCGGCGGAGAAGCCACGCGGGTCGCCGGCGCGACTCTTTTGGCCGGCGCGGCTCTTTTGCCGGCACCCAGCGCGGCGCTTCCCGGTGCGGAGTGTGCGGGACTGACGGGCTCGGCTGGTCCCATCCCCACAAGGAAAACAGCAATTGGAAGCGCTGAGGACGGAGAGTTTCACAGCGGGCGCAGCGAACCCGGGAAGAGGGGAACCGGCGTCCGCCAAAGGAAAACTAAGAAACAGAAAAACTTCATCACCGG
>PVKP010033281.1:0-25161 GCA_004027715.1 Plecturocebus donacophilus | reverse complement strand
TCCTTTTTTTTTTTTTTTTGAGATGCAATCTTGCTCTATCGCCAGGCTGGAGTGCAGTGGCGCAATCTCAGCTCATTGCAACCTTCACCTCCTGGGTTCAAGCGATTCTTCTGCCTCAGCCTCCCAAGTAGCTGGGACTACAGGCGTGGGCTACCACGCCCGGCTAATTTTTGTGTTTTTAGTAGAGACGGGGTTTCACCTTGTTGGCCAGTATGGTCTTGATCTCTTGACCTCGTGATCTGCCTGCCTCGGCCTCCCAAAGTGCTGGGATGACAGGCGTGAGCCACTGCACCCTGCCTGTTTTGATTTTTTCTTTGCAAATTGCTGGGCATGGAATCTCTGGTTTGCCTGTGCTGCTTTGTGTGGGGTGCACAGTGGCTTCTTGTCTGTAAGGCGGCTGGAGTTTTCAGGCTTAATTCTTCAGTGCATATGGTTGGGAGTATGAGCTGTAAGCAGGCCTGGAGTTTTTTCTCTTTCTTCTTTCCCTCTCCTCCTTCCCTCCCTCCTGTCCGGATGATTTTTTGGCATATGAAAGTAACGTGTTCACTGTGGACACAGTGAGGCATAGAGAAGAGCCTGTGGCCAGTTTCTTTGGTTTGAGTCCCTTCTCTTGACTCTAGAGAAAAGGAGGACTCTGTTTCACACATAACTTGTACATATTTCACTTTGTTTTCTTTCCTCAAGGTTGAGACTAGATTTGATTTAGTCACAGAAATGTGCATGTACTTGCTGATTCATGAGCAAGTGGAAGCCTCCCAGGGCAGTCATTTTTTTTTTTTTGAGACAGGGTCTCACTCTGTTGCCTAGGCTAGAATGTAGTGGTGCAATCATGGCTCACTGCAACCTCGACCTCCTAGGCTCAGGTGATCCTCTCACCTCGGCCTCCTGAGTAGCTGGGACTACAAAATTAGCCAATGAGCCACCACGCCTGGCTAATTTTGTATTTTTTGTAGAGACGGGGTTTTGCTGTCTTTCCCATGGTGGTCTCCAACTCCTGAGCTCAAGTGATCCTCTTGCCTCGGCTTCCCAAAGTTCTAGGATTATAGGCATGAGCCATGGTGCCTGACCACCATGATTTTTTTGAAGAAAAGGACGTGCCCCCAGTGTTGACTTTGTAGTGTGAAAGAATGAGTGTGTCTGGCTGAGGATGGGACTTGCTGGGCCAGAGTCCACGTGCTGAGTTAGCACACAGCAGAGGGAAGCTCCCTTTTTCTATTTTTTTGTTTTTTGAGATGGAATCTTGCTCTGTCTCTCAGGCTGGAGTGCATTGGCACGATCTTGGCTCACTGCAACTTCCGCCTCCTGAGTTCAAGCGATTCTCCTGCCTCAGCCTCCCAAGTAGCTGGGACTGTAGGTGTGCGCCACCACGCCCGGCTAATTTTTTTGTATTTTTAGTAGAGATGGGGATTCACTTTGTTATCCAGGATGGTCTCGATCTTGTGACCTCATGATCTGCCAGCCTTGGCCTCCCAAAGTGCTGGGATTACAGGTGTGAGCCACCGTGCCTGGCCTCCACTTTTCAATTTATTTTATTTATTGTAGAGATAGGGTCTCACCGTATTGCCCAGGCTGGTCCTGAACTCCAGGGCTCAAGTGATTCTCCCTCCTCAGCCTCCCAAAGTGCTGGGATTACAGGGGTGCACCACAGTGTCCGGCCAAGGTTCACCTTTTGAGTAGCCATTCTTATTGGTCATACCCCCTTTCTCCTGCAGACCTGCCAACGCCCCAGGCCGTCGAGCCCCAGGCCATTGTGCAGCGGGCCCCAGCCCCCAGTCGAATGCAGATGCCGCAGGGGAACCCGCTGCTGCTGTCTCACAGCCTGCAGGAGCTGCTGGCCAGGGACACCGTGCAGGTGGAGCTCATTCCGGAGAAGAAGGGCCTCTTCCTGAAGCATGTGGAGTATGAGGTTTCCAGCCAGGTAACTGGCAAATCGTGCGTGTGTTGGGGGAGGAGGGTGACAAAAGGGTCACATCTCAAAATCTCCAGGCAGGAGTGGTGCGACAGAAGGCTGAAGGGTGAGTCTGTGCGCCTGGCTTACAGGCGAGATCCAAAACTCACAGCAAGGTCAGGCTGCGGAGCAGACTTTTCCACGCATCTGCTCCCCACACCTTGCTCTGGCCCAGGCACATCCCCACCTGGCCCAGTTCGTCCTCCCCACCACTCTGCTCTGGAGTCCTGTTTCTTAGGAATCTCCTGCGGATGATCCACAGAGCACAAAGCAGGATCCACGCTAACTTAGCTTTGTAATACTGGGGAACCCCCGAGGATTAGAATGTCAGCCCCATCTAATGCAGACTCCAAACAGTGAATCAAATTTTTGTGGCAGGATCAGTATGTCACTCTAATCCCCTTTAATAACACGGCCCTCCTCTTGTTGGGTACTCTGATATTGGGCAAATTAGATGCAGACACTGAGTGCCTGATGCCTGTCTGGCATCGGAATCATGGCTCTCTCTGTCCTTTGCTTCGTTATCTCAGTTCCGTTAGGACAGATTCTGATGAGAGTTTTCATTGTTCGTCCTGGGCATTGAGTAACTGATGAGCCAACACTGTCCTTGGGAGCTGTGGAGTCAGCAGGGAGTGGGGGATTCGCACAGACAGAACAGAGCCCACTCCCATGTGGGAGGGTGGCCGTGGCCCAGCCCCGGCCAGACAGCACTGCCAGGGGTTTGTTTGAAAAGCTTCATGAGCAAATGGTCCTGGGTAAATGGTGTATCTTTTTGTTTGCTTTTATTTTTATTTATTTATTTTTTGAGACAGTGTCTCACTCTGTTGCCCAGGCTGGAGTACAGTGGCGCAATCTCGGCTCACTGCAACCTCCGCCTCCGGGTTCAAGCAGTTCTTCTGCCTCAGCTTCCCAAGTAGCTGGGAAAACAGGCATATGCCACCATGCCCGGCTAATTTTTGTAGAGATGGGGTTTCACCATATTGGTCAGGCTGGTCTTGAGCTCCTGACCTTGTGATCCGCCTGCCTCGGTCTCTCACAGTGCTGGAATTGTAGGCAAGAGGCACTGCGCCCAGCTGTTTGTTTTTAAACAGACAGGGTCTTGCTCTGTTGCCCAGCCTGGAATGCTGAGTTATGATCATAGCTCACTGTAGCCTTAACCTCCCAGGCTCAGACAATTCTCCCACCTCAGTCTCCTAAGTAGCTGGAACCACAGGTGTATGCCACCACACCTAGCGAATTTTTAAAATTTTTGTAGAAATGGGATCTTGCTATGTTGTCTCAGCTGGTCTCGAACTCACTCAAGCATTCCCCTCACGTTGGCCTGCCAAAGTGCTGGGCTCACAAGCATGAGCCTCCGTACCTGGCCTTAAGGATGAGCGAGCAGCTCTCCCTTCCCTGCCGCCTGCTCTGCTCTGCCTTATTGTGTTTCAGAGCGTGTGGCCACATGGTTCCAATGGTTGTCTGCTGCTGGCAAGGATGAAGGGGGTCAGAGAGGGGAGGACTCCCTTCAAGGGAAGGGAATGTCAAAGCTACCTTACTGTCTGGCATTGCAGTGGTTCCTGGCCCTCTGGGCCACAGTCGGGGATGTGGACCAGCTGGCAGGATGCTATGGTGGAGTGGAGCCAGCTAGGCCTTCCTTCTGGGGCTTGGCAGCCTGAGGGGAGGCAGCTCTGAGTGTGTGAGACACGCTGTTCCTTGTCAGCGAGCCAGCAGCTAGCCTTTCTGCCAGTCTCACTAAGCTACCTGTCCCTTATGTAAATTCATCGCCATGTAGGGAACATTGTTAAGGGGGCAATTTGGTCAACCCCTGATTCGTGTGTCACGGGCCAGCCTGCCAGCCACCAACCAGGTGGGAAACCTCTGCCAGGTGTGTTCTCCAGTCATATGCCCGCTCATCCTCCACGCTGGAGCCTGTAAAATGCAACGTGAAGCAGATGTGTGCTGAGTGGAGGTGGGGACACTGTGCTTCATATCATATGTTTAATTTTTTTTTTTTTGAGATAGTCTCACTCTGTCGCCCAGGCTGGAGTGCTGTGGCGTGATCTCAGCTCTCTGCAACCTCTGCCTCCTGGGTTGAGGTGATTTTCCTGCCTCAGTTTCCCAAGTAGCTGAGATTACAGGTGCCGCCACCACACCTGGCTAATTTTTATGTTTTTAGTAGAGATGAGGTTTCACCGTGTTGGCCGGGCTGGTCTCAAACTCCTGACCTCAGGTGATCCACCTGCCCTGGCCTCCCAAAGTCTTGGGATTACGGGCGTGAGCTACCACACCGGGCCACACGTGTTTAATTTTAAAGATACTTATTCATATGTGTTTCCTGAGTAAGCTCTTCATTAGGTCCAGATGAGGCTACTCAAGGGAATAGGATGCGAACTTTGTGGAGTCTGAAGTTGTATTTATGATGATATTGACAGTGCAGTTTGTAAGCAAATATGTTTGGATCAAGTGTCTGCTCTGTATTAGTTTATAATCAGTGCTTGGTCTGTTCTAAGAGAGTTGGGGCTATTTCAGGAGACAACAGTGATGCTTGCAATAGCATGAATGAGGTAAAGAATGTGTTATTCTTATCCATTACCTTTTTTTTCCCCTCTGTCACCCCCAGGCTGGAGTGCAGTGGTGCCGTCTCAGCTCACTGCAACCTCTTTCTCCTGGTTCCAGTGACTCTTGTGCCTCAGTCTCCCGAGTAGCTGGAATTACAAGCATGCACCACCAAGCCTGGCTAGTTTTTTCTTTTTAGTAGAAATGGGGTTTCACCATGTTGGCCAGGCTGGTCTCGAAGTCCTTACCTCAGGTGATCCGCCCACCTTGGCCTCCCAAAGTGCTGGGATTACAGGTGTGAGCCACCACGCCCAGCCTAAGAGCTATACAAAATTTAAAAGTGACATTGCCATAGATGAAGGCATTATAGGGTTCCTCCTTTAGTGGATGCCTGCTGAGAGGAGATGCACTTGGTGCTGTTATTTTCTGGGTTCTGTTGAGGGAAGTGATGAAGTGGCATGGTTTCCATTGTCGGATGTAAGCACCAAGCCCTTCTCTTGCAGCGCTTCAAGTCCTCCGTGTACAGACGGTACAATGACTTCGTGGTCTTCCAGGAGATGCTCCTGCACAAGTTCCCCTACCGGATGGTGCCTGCTCTGCCACCCAAGAGGATGCTGGGAGGTAAAGCTGGGTGTGCTGCCCACTGGGGGCGGGGGGAGCCAGCCCACCTCCTGGACCCAGTGGTCCTGGCTCGGGGATCGACCCCCGTTGTCCAGGGTAGGTGCAGGGCTGTGGGGAAGCTCAAGTCTTTTGCCCTCTGGGGCAGAGCTATGGCTTGAGCCCAGCCTTGGTGTAGGCCCGGAGACTGGCACCTGGCACCCTGGGCCCACGGGAGCCTTTGGCTGGATGACTGACACGTGGGGAAGGCCTTGCTGTGCAGTTGTGAAATAGAACCCCAGTTCCCCTCTCCAGAGCACAGTGACCAGGGCTCCCCAGAGCTCCCGAGAGGACTGCCAGGAACACTGTGCGCTCACCTGGCTGGCATTGCTCTGTCTGCATCTGCAAAGCCATGGGAACCTGAGCCATGGGTACCATGGGAGCGCTCGGTGACCTCATGGAAGAGAACAGACATTTTGCAAGCAGGAAGTCTAAGCCACATCTTGCAGGAGAGAAAAAACACCACATGGCTGCCACACCTTCACCTCCCTGCCTGAAGATGGCCTTGGGCCAGTGGGAGATGGTAGATGACCTTGGAACCCCTCCCGGGGCCTGTGTCCCCCGGGGCTGCAGAGCACAGGGATGGCGGCTGCCAGCTTCAATCTCACTGTTGGTCACTCCATCAGCCCTTTCCTCAAATTCTGAATAAAACATGCTGGGGGTGACGAGTGCTTAGAGCGGATAGGCTGGCTTTCCGTCATTCCCAACCCTTCCACAGTCACTGTGTCCTGGATGGAATGCAGCATGGGAGCTAACACAGTGGCCAGTTCCCTGCATCTGAAATCATGCGATGGTGCATAAATGCTTCTGCCTCTCGTGGGTCACTGAGCAAGCAGCCCAGAGCCTGATGATATGATTTTCTCCCTGCCCCACGTGAACACCACAGAGCAGATCATTCTCATCACGCTGAAGGGCACACGGGGCGCTCAGGGAAGCAGAGAACAGAGGATGTGACAGGGATGTGTGATGCTGGCTCAAACCTGGGCATCTGAGTCCATGAGCGCTGGCCGTTGTTCGGCACCTGGAAACCATACGCACGTACTGCGCCACTCGTGCTGGCGTTTATGGAAGTGCAGCCTAATTGGAAGGGGCCTGCCACTCTAAAGCCAGGAGGTGGGCCTCAGCAACTGTATTATTTGTTTTCTTTCTTTTATTCTGTTTTTTTAGAGACGAGATTTTGCTTTGCTGGCCAGGCTGCTGTACAACTTTGTGACCTCAAGTGATCCACCACGTTGGCCTCCCAAGATGTTGGGCTTACAGGCGTGAGCCACCGCACCTGGCTGTATTTCTTAATAACTTAAAAATAGTATTTAAAGGCCAGGAGCCAGTGGCTCACACCTGTAATCCCAGCACTTTGGGAGGCTGAGACAGGTGGATCACCTGAGGTCAGGAGTTCAAGACCAGCCTGACCAACATGGTGAAATGCCATCTCTACTAAAACTACAAAAATTAGCTGGGCATGGTGGTGCATGCCTGTAATCCCAGCTACTCGGGAGGCTGAGGCAGAAGAATCGCTTGAACCTAGAAGGTGGAGGTTACAGTGAGCTGATTGTGCCACTATGCTCCAGCCTGCCTGACGAGCGAAACTCTGTCTCAAAAAAAAAGAAAAAAAAAGGTATTTAAATACCATTTTTGTTTGTGTTCAGATTGAAATGTCCTGAATGCATCAATATATACTTTCACTTTCTTTCTCTTTGGAGTGAAAATATTTAACCTAAATAGAAGCAATTAGTAATTGGATCCATTGCAGAGTAAGTCATAAGCACAGTGAATAGAAAAACTCGGCCGGGCATGGTGGCTCATGCCTGTAATCTCAGCACTTTGGGAGGCCGAGGCAGGATTACCTGAGGTCAGGAGTTTGAGACTAACTAGCCTGACCAACATGGTGAAACCCCATCTCTACTAAAAATACAAAGATTAGCTGTGTGTGGTGGCACGTGCCTGTAATCCCAGCTACTCCAGACGCTGAGATAGAAGAATTGATTGAACCCGGGAGACAACAGTTGCAGTGAGCTGAAGTCGTGTGCCACTGCACTGCAGCCTGGACAACAAGAGTGAAACTGTTTCAAAAAAAAAAAAAAAAAAGAAAAAAAGATGGACATCAAAAAGTCCAAGATGGCGTCAGCAAGAAAAAATTAAAATTAAAAAAAGAAAAGAAAACCTGTGTTGTGTTAGTCTTGGAGCTAGCAAAACCCATTTTTTCCCTGGAGAGAAGTGCCAGGAAGGGATTATGGAAGGTGTCTTTAATGGAGGTGATCAGAGTAACCACTCACTTGGTTCACAGGACTCTTGATGGAAATGAGCAGATCTGTGGTTTTCCCTGGCAGCTCCTGGACCCAAGTGTGTGTGGCTGGAGGCAGGGTTTGGGGGTGGGGCTCTTGCTTTGGGCAGCTTTGGCAGGCCTGTTGTCTGGGTAGCACTGGGGGCCCAGCCAGTGCCCTCCACTAGTCGCCGGGCGCTCCACTGCCTCTAGGGAGAGCTTTGAGAACTCGCCCAGAGTGGAAGATGGGGGCTGGCACCCTGGACTCTGTCCAGTGACCCCGTGCACTCCTCTAGCCGACAGGGAGTTCATCGAGGCCAGGAGGAGAGCCCTGAAGCGCTTTGTCAACCTGGTGGCGCGGCACCCCCTGTTCTCCGAGGATGTGGTCCTCAAGCTCTTCCTGTCCTTCAGCGGCTCGGTGAGTGTGTCTGCCCCGCGCGTGTCCCTGTCCCGGGAGCCCCTGAGCCCCCGGAGCTGCTCTTTCCTCTCGGGTTTGGTTTCTTATCCTGCTGGTCCCTTGTTTGGACACCCAGCAGGAATAACATGGGCAACACTTCTTTCCTGTCCAGATAACAGTCTGAATGTGATTTTCAGAGGTGTTCCTGGTGTTGACTTGGCAGGATTTTGTAAATCTGCAGGGAGATCCTGGGTCTCTGCAGTCACTTTGAAGTTTTAGGCTGGATGGTTTGGAGGGTTTAGGGAGATGCAAGACTCCAGATGGGAAAAAGTGTTTACTTAAAACAAGGCCCTGTCTGACTATGGAGCACTGAGAAAGCAGGCTGAGCCTCCCTGTCAGAGCCACAGCACAGACCTGCATCTGGGAGTCAACTTCTTGTACGTGCACTCAGTCAGACATCCAAGCGGGCTTCCTTCCTCCCAGCGGCTGCCGCACAGCCTTAGTGAGTGTCAAGAAGCTGTAGCTCCAGGTGTGGTGGCTCATGCCTGTAATCCCAGCACTTTGGGAGGCTGAGGTGGGTGGATCATGAGGTCAGGAGTTCAAGACCAGCCTGGCCAAGACAGTGAAACACTGTTTCTACTAAAAATAAAAAAATTAGCCGGGTGTGGTGGTGGGCACCTGTAATCCCAGCTACTTCGAAGGCTGAGGCAGAGAATTGCTTGAACCTTGGGGCAGAGGTTGCAGTGAGCTGAGATCGTGCCATTGCACACCAGCCTGGGTGACAGAGCGAGATTTCGTTAAAAAAAAAAAAAAAAAAGAAGCTATAGCTCAGCTGGGCACACGGTGGCCCATGCCTCTAATCCCAGTGCTTTGAGAGGCTGAGGTGGGAAAGTCCCTTGAGCCCAGGCGTTTGAAACCAGGCTGAGCAACATAGGGAGACTTCTCTGCTAAAACAGAACAGAACTGAGGCCAGACATGGTGGTGCACACCTTTAATCCCAGTCACTTGGGAGGCTGAGGCTTGAGAATCGCTTGAACCCAGGAGATCGAGCTTGCAGTGAGCTGTGATTGTGCCACTGCACTCCAGCTTGGGCGACAGGGTGAGACCCTGTCTCAAAGGAAGACCCTGCAGCAAAGCTCCTATTTCCTGAGGGGGAGGCAGCTGCTAGCTCTCCTGGGAAGGTGGGTTCTGTGCTCCTTCTCCGCCTACGCCTGGAGGGCCCTCTCCCTGTGCGGGGAGGGGCGGGGGCTCCACTGGAATAGAGGTTTCCAGACTCTCTTCTGTTTTAGAGAAACCCCTTCTTGAATGGGAACCTGAGGGTCTCTGCCCTCCTCCCTGCTACAGGAAGACACCACCACTCCCAGGCTGACTTCACACAAGTCTTGGTTCCTTTTGTCTTCATTTCCCTCGGAGGCAGAGGGGCCTTCGCCCTGTGGGAGGGTGGCCTGTCCCTGGGATGCCCCTGGGGATACCTGGAGGAGGCAGTAGGATCTTTTGAGCCCTAGGGGTGGAAACGTTCCTTTGGAGGGAGATCTGGATTGTCAGAAGAGGAATGTGGCAGGATCTGGATGGGGCTGAGGCTCTCAGCAGAGGAGCCACATGAGGAGGAGTGTGGTGGGTCGCAGGTGGGCAACCTTCCTGTTCTAGGGGCAGGACGCTCTCTGTGGCCTTTCCATAGATAGCATTATCTGTCATTTCTTGGCTTCAGTTTTCTTGCTTCCTTTCTGTTTTTAGAGATAGGGTCTCACTATGTTACCCAGGCTAGCAATCCTCCCGCCTCAGGCTCTGAGTAGCTGGGACTACATGCTGGGCCTCAGGTGTTTTTTTTTTTTTTTTTTTTTAGTAAAATGAGAGTTGAGTCAGATGATGTTTAAGGCATCTCTGAAATTCTAGAATTTCTGGATGTGTGAACAGCTGCATGTTAGGGTTTCCCTTTGTATCTCCTGAGTGTCTCCTGATTTGAAGGCATGGCTTTGCCCAGGAGGGCTTGTTCAGGTGAGAGGGCTCCAGTGCCAGGGGTTGGGCCTGTTCTTGCTCTGCCCAGCAGCTCCCTGGGCTCTGGTGTTCCTGGTGCCATGGATGCATTCCCAGGAAGGAAAACCCCATTCTATTGTGCTTTTGGAATCTGCCAGGGTCTCAGGCATCTGCCGTCTGTCTCTGGGGCTGCTGCTGCCCCCAGTCTGTGAATACAGGGGTTGTGCCTCTGGAGAGAAGCTGCAGGTTTGTGTTGCTCCTGCAGCCAAGCCAGGCTGTCCTGTTCAGTGAGAAAGACATCTAAGGGAGAGTCAAGAGACTGCGGAATCCTAAAGTCAAAGCCAACATACGGAAATATATTTCTCCTAAGGAAGGATGACACCCTGCTCCACGGTGACCTTCGCCTCACGCCAGCTTTCTCTTTGCTAGAAGAGGGTGAAGTTTTCTCTTTTGCTTTTGCAGGATGTGCAGAACAAATTAAAGGAATCAGCACAGTGTGTTGGGGACGAATTCATGAACTGTAAGCTGGCTACCAGGGCCAAGGTATTTTTCTAACTTGGATGAGTACTTCCCTTTTTCATCAGAGAAACAATAGTTTTAACCCTTCATACTGATTTTGCCTCCTCTGCGTGGCAGGGATTGTGCTGCGATCCCTTGCATTTTTTTTTCAGACAAAGTCTTCCTCTGTTGCTGAGGCTGGAGTGTAGTGGCATGATTTCGGCTCACTGCAACCTCTGCCTCCTGGATTCAAGCGATTCTCGTGCCTCAGCCTCCTTAGGAACTGGGATTACATACATGCACCATCATGCCTGGCTCATTTTTGTATTTTTACTAGAGACGGGGTTTCACCATGTTGGCCAGCTGGTCTTGAACTCCTGACCTCATGTGATCCACTTGCCTCAGCCTCCCAAAGCAATGGGATTACAGGTGTGAACCAATGCACCTGGCCGGTTTCCTCATTTAACCCTTGTTTCAGCCGCCCTGACACGGCTGGGAGGCCTGTTTTATGGATGGAGAAACAGGCTCAGTGAGGCTGTCGTTGGCCAAGGTCCCAATCTTCTAAGCGGCAGGGCCGGGATGTGGCTGAGCTCTGACCTCAGGCCCTCCAGGCACCTCATGCTCTCTGCCCCTGTCTGTGACTCAGACCGACGGATGCTTGTGTCATCACCTTTTCAGATTTCAGAGAATTCATTGTTGCATTTGTTTATTATTAAGTATTTAAAATCTAGTCTTTTTTTTTCCAGAAAGGATTAAGGTAGCTATTTGGTAGTATTTTTGTTTTTGATTTTTTCTGTTTTCTTCTTTTTTGAGATCAAGTTTTGCTCTTGTTGCCCAGGCTGGAGTGTAGTGGCATGATCTCGGCTCCCTGCATCCTCCATCTCCCAGGTTCAAGTGATTCTCCTGCCTTAGCCTTCTGAGTAGCTGGGATTACAGGCGTGAGCCACTGCGCCCCACCTGATTTTTTCTTTCTTTCTTTTTTTTTAATCCCCCCACTTCCCTCCTCCCCACTCCTGATTTTTTCTTTTAAAATCTCTTCTTCAGGCCAGCAAAGTGGCTTATGCCTGTAATCCAAGCACTTTGTGAGGCCGAGGCAGTCGGATAACTTGAAGTCAGGAGTTTGAGACCAGCCTGGCCAACATGACAAAACCCCATCTCTAATAAAAATGCAAAAAAAAAAAAAAAAAAAATTAGCCAGGTGTGGTGGCAGGTAGCTGTCATCCCAGCTACTTGGGAGGCTGAGGCAAGATGATTGCTTGAACCCAGGAAATGGAGGCTGCAGTGAGCCGAGGTCCTCTCTACTGCACTCTAGCCTGGGCAACAGAGTGAAACTTTGTCTCAGAAAACAACACAACACAAAACCAAACAAAAAACACAAAAAAATCTGCTTCTTGATGCAAAAATAAAAAACATCTATTTTATTTTATTTTGTTTTTTGAGAGAAGGCCTTGCTCCATCCCCCAGGCTATATTGCAGCGGCACAATCCTAGCTTATTGCAGCCATCACCTCCTGGGTTCAAGCGATTCTCCCACCTCAGCCTCCCAGAGTAGTTGGGACGACAGGCGTGCTCCACAACACTTGGCTAATTTGTTAGCTTTTGTTTTTGGTATAGATGGAGTCTCACTGTGTTGCCCAGGCTGGTCTCAAACTCTTGGCCTCTAGAAATCCTCCTGGGATGGTCCCCCAAAGTACTGGAATTAGAGGCATGAGCCACCATGCCTGGCCGAAACTTTTCATTTTACTCTCTGAGCTTTCTGTTTTCAGAACACTGATAGTATCAAAGCTTATTCCCAAAAAGTCCTTGGGAATAAATGAGGCATACAAGAGGCCTTCCCCCCATGTGGAGTCTTTCAGGAACTTATGTTTGTTGTGTTTAATGTGAAGATTTTTGTTTATTTGTTTTTGCTTTTGTTTTTTTTTTCTGGAGACGGGGTCCCCAGGCTGGAGTGCACTGTTGTGACCATGGCTCCTTGCAGCCTGGAACACCTGGGCTCAAGTTATCCTCCTGCCTCAGCCCTCTGTAAGCGCCTGGGACCACACGTGCTCCACCACACCTGGTTAATTTTTTGATTTTTTTGTGGAGATGGGGTCTTGCTACGTTGCCTAGGCTGTTCTTAAACTCCCAGGCTCAAGCAATCCTCCTACCTCAGTCTCCCAAAGTGCTGGGGTACAGGCATGAGTCACTGCATCCAGATAAAGATTATTATTATTATTTTTTATTTTTTTGAGATGGAGTTTTGCTCTGTTGGCCAGGCTGGAGTGCAATGGTGTGATCTTGGCTCACTGTAACCTCTGACTCCTGGGTTCAAGTGATTCTTCTGCCTCAGCCTCCTGAGTAGCTGAGATTATAGGTGCATGCCACCACATCCAGCTAATTTTTGTATTTTTAGTAGAGACAGGGTTTCACCATGTTGGTCAGGCTGGTCTCAAACTCCTAACTTCATGATCTGCCTACCTCGGCCTTTCGAAGTGCTGGGATTACAGGCATGAGCCACTGTGCCTGGCCCTAAAGATAATTATTTGAATGTTTGTTTGTTTTCCAAGACAAAGTCTCACTTGTTGCCCAGGCTGGAGTGCAGTGGTGCAATCTTAGCTCACTGCAACCTCCGCCTCCTGGGTTCAAGCAATTCTCCTGCCTCAGCCTCCCGAGTAGCTGGGATAACAGGTACCCACCACCAAGCCCAGCTGATTTTTGTATTTTTGGTAGAAATGGGGTTTCACCATATTGGCCAGGCGGGTCTCGAACTCCTGACCTCAGGTGATCCACCTGCCTCAAAGTGCTAGGATTATAGGCATGAGCCACTGTGCCTGGCCATTTGAGTGTTTTTTTATAGGACCTCCAGTGTGATGAGATTTCAGTGGACTCTGTGGTCCTAATCCTATGGGGTCTTTTGTCTTTGTGTTTGCAGCATGCAGGTGATGATGGTTTTCATTTCTTGTTTGGATACGCAGAGTGATCCCTGCAGGCCTGGAGGAGTGGGGCTCCTGGGGTGGCTCATGGACCTGCTGGGTCTCTTGTGGCTCAGCTTTTGGGGGGTTGGCTACTGCCATCTGACAGGTGCTCCACAGCAAGTAACACACAGTATCTTTCCCTCTTCTCATCATGTCAGGACTTCCTCCCAGCTGACATCCAAGCTCAGTTTGCCATCAGCCGGGAGCTGATCCGGAACATCTACAACAGCTTTCACAAGCTTCGAGACAGGGCTGAGCGCATCGCGTCGAGGGCCATCGACAATGCAGCAGATCTTCTCATATTCGGGAAGGAGCTAAGGCAGGTGACCTTTCAGCTTCTGCAGGGACAGGCGCGGTGGGATGGGATCCACGCTGATGAAGGGCTTGGGCAGAAAGTGTGTTTACTGTAATAACCAGCATCCTGACCAGTTTCACTCCAGAAGGGGCAAAAAGTGGGTTAGGCACATGGGGGGTCATATTTAGAAGAAATGCGGGAGAATTTCAGCCCAGAAATGCGGATTCCTGAGCATGCGTAAATGTTGACCAGTTTCTTTTTTGTTTTTTTGAGACAGAGTTTCACTCTTGTTGCCCAGGCTGGAGTGCAATGGCATGGTCTCCACTCACTACAACCTCTGTCTCCTGGGTTCAAGTGATTCTCCTGCCTCAGCCTCCCGAGTAGCTGGGGTTACAGGTGTGTACCACCATGCCCGGCTAATTCTGTATTTTAATAGAGATGGGGTTTCTCCATGTTGGTCAGGCTGGTCTTAAACTCCTGAGCTCAGGTGATCCACCCACCTCAGCCTCCTAAAATGTTGGGATTGCAGGCGTGAGCCACCACGCCTGGTCTAAAGCTCACCAGTTTCTAGTGTGGTAGTTTTCCCACTGTTAGGATGAGACTTTAAAAAAGATCCCAGGCCAGGCCTGGTGTCTCATGCTTGTAATCCCAGCACCTTGGGAGGCTGAGGTGAGTGGATCACTTGAGGTCAGGAGTTCGACACCAGCCTGACCAACACGGTGAAAGCTTGTCTCTGCTAAAAAGGTACAAAACTAGCTGGGCGTGGTGGTGTACGTCTGTAATCCCAGCTATTCTGGAGGCTCAGGCCGGAGAAGTGCTTAAATCTGGGAGGCAGAGGTCGCAGTGAGCTGAGATCGAGCTGTTACACTCCAACCTGGGCAACAAGAGCGAAACTTCATCTCAAAAAAATAAAACAAAAAAAGATCCCTTTGACTTGGGGAAGAACAGACCATGGATTGGCAGTGCTTCCTTTGCCTGAGGGGAAGGGAGACCCCACCCGGGACTCTGCTCCCCTGAGCAGTGCCCCTAACCTGTGCACACATGTCACCTGAGGGCTGGTCAGGAAGAACAGACACAGAAGGGCCATCCTTTCTTCCAGGCTCCCAGGGTTCCTGCAGACTTCTCTTTGAGCAGCAGGGGCCTAGGAGGGCAGGGTGGTGGGGGCACACAGGTTGCTGTGGAGGGCGCAGTGTTGAGAGCTGCGTGTCCATGGCGGGGGATGCCAGACTCAACCGTGGGGTGAGCTCCAGGCCTTGAGTGTCTCCTCTCCTGTGTGCTTGCTCCCTCAGTGCCATAGGGTCTGACACGACCCCGCTGCCCTCCTGGGCCGCTCTGAACAGCAGCACGTGGGGATCCCTGAAGCAGGCTCTGAAAGGCCTGTCTGTGGAATTTGCGCTGCTCGCCGACAAGGCTGCACAACAGGTGAGTGGATCGGTCCTCCCAGGCACCTGCTCCAGAGAACACTCTTGGCCCTGGCATGGGGGATCGCCTCCTCCTCAGATGGGCTTCACAGTTCTTTTTTTTTTTTTTTTTTTTTTTTTTTTGAGATGGAGTCTTGCTCTGTTGCCGTGCAGCCTGGAGTGCAGTGGCTTGATCTCGGCTCACTACAACCTCTCCCTCTTGGGTTCAAGCGATTTTCCTGCCTCAGCCTTCTGAGTAGCTGGGATTATAGGTGCCCACCACCATGCCTGGGTAATTTTTGTATTTTTAGTAGAGATGAGGTTTCACTATGATGGCCAGGCTGGTCTCAAACTCCTGACCTCAGGTGATCCACCCACCTCGGCCTCCCAAAGTCATGGGATTGCAGGCATGAGCCACCGTGCCTGGCTGGCTTCACAGTTCTGACCTGAGTGAATGAGCAGCTGTGCCCTAGCTGCGAGCTGCCCATCCCTATCTGTTCCTGGTGGCTCCCTAGGAGCATTTACACTTTCAAGAGGGGGTTGCCAGCGACAAAACAGATTGGGCTCTAGTCTTGAGTTTTGATTTTGCTGAGGTTGGAAGATAGACTCTGTTTTTGGAAAGATAATCTTGGATTTCCAGGCATACTTCTGGTTGGACAGATAGTTACAACTTTGCTGTCTGAGTCCACTAGGATTTGGCACTGAGACTTAACTCATTAGAATAATCACGAAGCCCCAGCACCCAGGAGACTCCCACCTCCCGCTCCACACACAACCTCAGGAAATGCTTCTGCTGCGTGGGCAGAAGCTGTTTTTAGAAATCGCCAAGATCCTGTAGTCATTTGGGATCAGTTTGAAGATAAGTGTTTACTATCAAATTGAAAGGCTCATCTGGGGGCTTTTATGTTAAAAAACTGTTATGTGGCTGGGCATGGCGGCCCACACCTGTCATCCCAGTGTTTTGGGAGGCTGAGGCAGGAGGACTGCTTGAGCCTAGGAGTTTGAGACCAGCCTAGACAATAGCAAAATCTCGTCTCTATAAAAAATTTTAAAAATTGGCTGGGCATGATGTCTTATGCCTGTAATCCCAGCACTTTGGGAGACAAGGCGGGCAGATCACAAGGTTAGGAGATCGAGACCATCCTGGCCAACATGGTGAAACCCCTTCTCTACTAAAAATACAAAAAAAAATTAGCTGGGCGTGGTGGTGCACTCTTGTGGTCCCAGTTACTCGGGACGCTGAGGCATGAGAATCGCTTGAACCCGGGAGGCGGAGATTGCAGCGAGCCGAAATTGTGCCACTGCACTGCAGCCTGGGTAACAGTGCGAGACTCTGTCTCAATAAATAAATAAATAAATAAATAAATTAGCCAGGGGTTGTGGTGCATGCCTGTAGTCCCAACTACTCAAGCGGCTGAGGTGGGAGGATCACCTGAGTCCAGAAGTCAGAGGCTTCAGTGAGCTGCGATGGTGCCACTGCACTTCAGCTTGGGCGACAGAGTGAGACCCTGTCTCAAAAACAAAAACAAAAAGCTTCCATAGGTGTGAAGGTGAGAGCTTGCTGCCTAGTTTCTATTTCTTGGGGAAGTGGCCTCCAGGCTACCCATATTAGTTTGAAGTTAAGTGATTGGAGTGCCCATGAGGGCTGTGCCCCTACCCCAAGCCCCAGAGCTCCTGAATGGCTTGGTGGGTTGTGAACCCACCTACTGTGGAGTTGGGGCTTTTCAAGTTGGAAACGGGGCACTCAGGTGCCCATGACATTTTTCGTGCTGAAGAGGAAATTTGATGTCTTTGCTGGTGTGGAAATTCCTAGGTTTTCTTCCTCTTCTACCCCCGTGCCTGTGTGTTCCCTTTAGAAACGGAGGGAGGGCACTCTTGGTGTCTGTGGATTGGGGCTGGGTCCATGCCATTTCCAGGTCTGTGTGCCCACTTCTCCCAGGTGAAGAGGACCGAGAATGTGGGGCTGGGGGCTTGTCAGGATAGAGGCAGAGGAGCTCAGGGCCGCCTGCCCTACTTGTTGTGGGTCTGTTGTGACCGTGCTCAAGCCACTTTGGTCTCTCAGGCTCAGTTTCCCCATCAATTAAATACAAGGGGGTTGAACTAGATTATTAAAAGAGCTATGTCTTTTTTTTTTTTTGAAGCAAAATCTTGCTCTGCCGCACAGGCTGGAGTGCAGTAGTGGGATCTTGGCTCACTACAACCTCTGCCACCTGGGTTCAAGCGATTCTTCTGCCTCAGCTTCCCCAGTAGCTGGGATTACAGGTATGCACCACCACGCCTGGCTATTTTTTATATTTTTGGTAGAGTTGGGGTTTCACCGTGTTGGCCAGGCTGGTCTCGAACTCCTGACCTCAAGTGATCTGCCTGCCTTGGCCTCCCAAAGTGCTGGGAATACAGGCATGAGCCACTGCGCCTGGCCAAAAGAGCTGTTTCTTTAACCTGCTGACCCTTTCCTCCAAGCTTGGTGTGCAAAACATAAAAGCCGTTGCTGTCACAGGGACCCAGACCCTTGCCACAGCCCACTCCCTCTGCAGCAGGTGGCAGCCAGCGGGGTGCACAGATTGCCCCTGGGCTCTGTAGAGCACAGGATGAACATACTCATGAGATGATTCCCAGAGTTTTTTTCTGATTTAGCCCTGGATGATGCTGCATTTCCACCTTGAAGAGGGAGAGAAGGTTCAGGCTTCTGGTGTGGTAGGAGTTTGTGGTTTGAGGTTTTGCTCAGCTCTGTGACTGACATTTCATGAGTTCTGTTTTGGGACTGTGATATCTGGAGAAGTGCTGTTTCCTGAATATCTTCTCACTGTCCTTGGTTATAGTGAAATTGAGCTTTTACATGAAACAAACCTCAAGGCCTTTCATTTGATACAGCAAAAGTTCCATCTCACCCTTGCTGTACAGTCAGAGACAGTGAGGACTGTTTTTCCTAATTCTGCTTGTATTTACACTAGTTTTATTCTCCCCAGACCTCTTAGGAGCTATAAGAAACCATATCCTAGCAAGACACGTGAGACTGGTCTGTTTTCCATGGTGACGGGGCCTTCGCCTTGGTTAAAGGCACATGCATTGATGGTTTAGGGCACATTTGTCCAACCTGCGGCCCACAGGCTGTGTACAGCCCAGGACGGCTTTGAATGTGGCCTAACATTTGAATGTGGCCAAATCCATAAACTTGGCTGGGCGCAGTGGCTCACGCCTGTAATCCCAGCACTTTGGGAGACTGAGGTGGGGAGATCACCTGAGGTCAGGAGTTCAAGACCAGCCTGGCCAACGGTGAAACCCCATCTCTACCAAAAATACAAAAATTAGCCGGGCGTGGTGGCACTCACCTGTAATCCCAGCTACTCAGGAGGCTGAGGCAGGAGAATTGCTTGAACTAGGAAGGCGGAGGTTACAGTGAGCTCAGATCGCGCCCACTGCACTCCAGCCTGGGTGATAGAGTGAGACTCTGTCTCAAAACAAACAGAAACCTGTAAACTTTCTAAAAACATTATGAGATTTATGCACAGACCTTTTTTCTTGTTTTCTTCTTCTTTTTTTAAGCTCATCAGCTATCATTCATGTTAGTGTATTTTATGTGTGGCCCAAGACAGTGTGGCCCAGGGAAGCTAAAACACTGGACACCCCTGGTTTAGGGTTTCGTGCAGCACTGAACCACAGACGGGACTTGGTGGCAAATGACACGAGCAGGGGGACCTCCGAGCTCTTCCTCTTCTGCTGGGTCAGGGAATAAGCCTCCATTTTCCTGAGCCCCTGCCTGGTCAGGTGGGAGCTGGGCATCTGCGGTCAGCTGGCATTTTCCCTCGAGTGTTAGAAATTCTTAGCACATCTCTTCTCCTGGCACATTTTACTGACTGGAATCCCAGCTGCTGCAGGTGTGGGCTTGGTGCTGGGGAGCCTCCTTGTTCAGTCGGCCTGAAGTCTGGAGGATGGCAGGGGCATCTTAGGGTGCCCTGGGGTGCAGCAGAGCCTGGGCAGCATCCCTGGCTCCCATTCCAGCGCTGTGTCCCACAAAACTCCTTCCAGTCATTTCTTCTGTCTGTGCTGTCTCTTGCTGAGCTTTACGTGCGGTTCGTGTTGTGAGCTTTTCACCCCCTGCTGCGGGTGGAGCCCAAGGGAGGGAACGTGGTGTCCCCGAGGTGCTCAGTGAGCTATGCTGGAGTCCTTCAGGGCTGGGGTGTGACCGAAGGTGTCAGTGTCGGGAGTTTCCTCAGGATCCCTGCCATCGGGCTGGCTTCATTGCCCATTGTGGCTGGGGGGGTCTGTGGTGAGCTGTGCAGGTCAGGGGTGGATGGGCTGCCCCTTCTGCTGCCACCTCCAGCCCCCTGCCGTCTCCAGAGCTCGAATGCTCCCCTCAGTGGCAACTGGAGCCCAGGGCTTTGGGCTGACCCTTTATACCGCAGGTGCCTCTGACTGTAGGGTCGGGCTGTGTGTGCCGTGGCCTGGCCTGTGCCCCCACTGAAGGCTGCTACTGGTGTGAGCGGACCAGCCAGAGCAGTCTCTGCGTGGGGTTCGGCCTGTGGGGGCTGCCTCGTGTCTCCAGGTGCTGTGTGATTCTAGGGGTTTGTCATCCCTCTGCCACTAAGGGGCCCCTGTTCCACTATAGGGCTGCCTGCCATTTGCTGTGCGCTCACTGCCCTGTTGGGCTGTGTCTGTGGCTGTGCTGCCTGAACAAAACCATGTGTGAGGCCAGAGAGGAGCCTTCGCTCACCACTGTCATGCCCACTGCCGTCCCTGCCATCTAGTGTGATGCTTTTGTGTGCAGCCCCAGGCGGCTACCTCCCTTCCTGGCTCCTCAGCCCAGGCACTAAACGCCTCTGCTGGCCCCTCTGTTGTGGCTTCACAGTGTGTCCTTCCTGCAGCTCCTGTCCCTCCTACCCTGCACCCCTTCCTAGGCCTGCATTTCTCTCCTTGTTACTGATGCAGAGATGATGTCCTCATTCTCCTCCGTATCCCTTCTGGGCGTGCCTGTTTTCGACACAGCTCACAGCGTCAGATGGGAGCTCAGGTTTTCTGCGGTGCTTGATGGAGCCGCCGGGGACTGGGGGATCTGGGGCGCCTGGCTCTCCCAGCGTGTGTGTCAGGAGAGACACCGGCTCTTTGAAGCCCAGCGGAAGGTTGGACGGGCTGATCAGCAGGAGGCCGGGCAGCTGTCCTGCTGAATTGCAGGACTTGTGCCCATCAAGACTGCTGGGCTCAAAAGTGTCTCCACCTGGTCTTGGGTGGGCCGGTGGGGAAGGGAGCCCCCTGCAGACCTTGCTGGTGGTCCTGGGGAGCCCCTCTGACTCTGGGAGAAAGGAACCAGCCCAGGCCAGGCTTGGGTCTGAGTTCCCGGGCAGGGTTCCCGGTCCTGTGTGTGTCCTTGTGGGTAAGCTCCCCCTCCCCCTCACCTTCTAGGGTAAGCAGGAGGAGAATGACGTGGTGGAGAAGCTGAACCTCTTCTTGGATCTGCTGCAGTCGTATAAGGTGAGTCTTGGCTGCTCCTTGGTTGGGGGCAGAGCTTTCGGGAATGATCTTAGGATCTTTCAAGGGTGTAACTCCTGGGGATGGGAGGAGCTGAGAAGCCAGGGCTGCAGCGGGAGATGGGACCTTCCCTCTCTCGGGTGTGCTGCCTTCGGCTGGCTCCGCAGGGCCCTGGCTCGGGCTTTGGGGGCCAAGGCCGAATGCCTCCCCTGACCCTGCAGGATCTGTGCGAACGGCACGAGAAGGGTGTGCTGCACAAGCACCAGCGGGCCTTGCACAAGTACAGCCTGATGAAGAGGCAGATGATGAGTGCCGCCGTGCAGAACCGCGAGCCGGAGTCCGTGGAGCAGCTGGAGTCCCGCATTGTGGAGGTGGGCGGCCGGGATGGCCAGGCAGGCCCGTAGGAGCCTTTCCTCTCCCAGCCTTGGTGGGCCCTGGAGCTGTCCTGGTGGGCTCTCCTGGGTTGGCTCCATGCATCTGGAACAGAGCTGGGGGTGCAGTGGAGGCTGGGAGCTGCCCCGGATGCCCAGAGTGACGTGGCTCCCTGCCCGGTGCTGCCTCCCTGGCCCTCTCTTACCTTGCCACCTTTGAAATGCCTGGTGAAGGCTGAAGGAGGAGGGGCCACCCTGGCTCAGGGAGCACGCTGGTGTTCAGGCCTTGGTGCTCCTCCAGCCACTGGCTGGGCCGGGTGCGAAGGTGGCTGTTGAATTTGCAGCAGGAGAATGCGATTCAGACCATGGAGCTGCGGAACTACTTCTCCCTGTACTGCCTGCACCAGGAGACGCAGCTCATCCACGTCTACCTGCCCCTCACCTCCCACATCCTCCGTGCCTTCGTGAACTCCCAGATCCAAGGGCACAAGGAGGTGAGGCCCCCCTTGCTCAGGACACTGTCTTGGCCACGGCCTTCCTTTTTTCCCCGACGCCCTTCCCTCAAGCCTGGCAGCACGGTGGCCAGCTGCCCTCGAGACATTCTTTAGTGGAGTTGGGGTCCACATGGAACACGGTGCTCACCCAGATCTTCTAGTCTCTTTTGTAGCCAAAATCAGAATCATGAGGGTGTCCCTGTGATTCCTGGGGGCAGAGGGAGGAACAGACAGGGACAGTTTGCCTTCTGGAGGGATTTGAGAAGTCAGGTAAAGCCTGCAGAGCTCCCGCACCCTGTGGCTGAGACAAGGGTTTTGAGTGCTTGGGAGCGCTGTAGGTGGGGTGTTTTTCCAAAGAGCACTGGCCAGCTTTCTCTAGAGGTGCTTCCTTTAGCCTTTGAGAAGAAATGCTCTTGTAGTCCTGAGACAGGCCCCCAAAGTGCAGGGATTACAGGATTGAGCCACTGTGCCTGGCCAAAATTGAGTTTATTAAGTAGCTGCAAGCAGCTTTGAAGCCGTGGTCTGTGGCATGTGTTGAATGGTGCTTAGTGTCTGAGATGGTCATGAGGTTTCACGCTCTCCCGGGGAGGTACTTGGTGCCTTGGGTACCATCTGGCAGTTTGGGAATGGCAGGCTGGAGGTGGCAGTGGTGGGGCTGGAGAGGCGGAGACAGCTGCCCGTGTTGGGAGCATCACTGCGAGGTGGCCACGGTCTCAGGGGACCAGGTTGGGCTTGGACATCTGGGTGGCTGGGCATGTCCTCAGTGAAGGAACGTGACCAACAGGTGGGGCCCTGTCCTGCCTGGGGCATGATGCCATCACCCTAGTCCTACCAGTTCCATTATTGTGGTGATGAGGAATTTCTAGTCCTGTGATGCTGAGATGAGTGTGCTGTGCTCCAGTAACTCAGCCTCCCCTGCAGGCCCCCAGGGCTGTGCCCTGCCCGTCTCTGGCCACCTGAGGCCCTGCATGGCAGGTCTTGTCCTGACCCTTGCCTTGCTGCCACACTCCCCTCCTCACGTCCACAGCATCCGTTCATTGCCCTGGTTCCAAAAGTGGTTGGCGAGTGGGGCTACCGTTTGCATTCTGGTTTGTGTGTTATTAATTTGGTGGATGTGATCTTTGTGTTTTTGGTTTGCCTTTTTGTTTTGAGATGGAGTCTTGCTCTGTCACCCAGGCTGGAGTGTAGTGGTGCAGTTGCAGCTCACTGCAGCCTCAACCTCCCGAGTAGTTGGGATCACAGGCATGCACCACCACACCTGGCTAAGATTTCTGATTTTTTGTGGAGACAGGTTGTCCCTCTGTGGCCCAGGCTGGCCTTGGTGTTTGACCTTCCAAAGCTTCCATGAAGCCAGTGCCTACACGGCAGCTAGAGCACGTACTGGCAGTGACTCAATAGTAATGCTTCTCGTGATTCCACAGCAGGCAGCTTTGCGGCCCTTGGTCCTGGGTGCAGGGTCCGAGGCATGGGCATCTGTGACCATAGGTCACATGAGGCCACTGGTCCACTCCTCATTTGGACTTGATCTGTGCAGGATTGGCAGCACTGGATCTGTCAGAGGTTCGAGGAGCTGACGCACCCGCATGCCCCTCTGTCCCTGTCACTGGCAGGGGAAGGAGGGAGGGGAAGGAATTGGGATTAGAGCGTGGTGGGGAGGCTGGGCCCCGCCTGCTGATCTTGTTCTCTTCGTGTTCCCTTTCAGATGAGCAAGGTGTGGAATGACCTGAGACCCAAGCTCAGCTGCCTCTTTGCGGGACCACACAGTGCCCTGACCCCACCGCGTTCCCCGCCACAGTCCCCGCCGGAGGACGGCTTGTGTCCTCACTAGTGTGAGGCTAAGGCGGTGCTCCCTGCGACCACACTAAAACCTCTTTCCAAACGGTGTGTCCCGTGTAATTCCCTTTGGACGGCAGCTCCCCTTCCCGCCAGTGCTACAGCCAGAGCAGATGCTCTCAGCCCGTGGGCCGGGAGGGCACCCATGGACCACAGGACAGCTGTGCCACGCTGTCCTCCACCCCTTGGCCTGCTAGCCTGGTGGAGAGGGGTGGTGGGGTTCCTTCTGACACCCAGAGCCGTGAGGGAAGGCAAAGATCTCTCATCTCACAGAGATTGTGCCTGGGGGAGCATTGGGGCAGGGCCTCCAGATGCTGGAACAGTCAGGAGGGGCGGCCTCATGGTGCTGGTCAGCGGAGGAGAGAGGGAGGGCAGGGCCACCCTGCAGCCAGGCATGGTACTGGCCATGGACAGCAAGGGGACAGCCAGTGAGCCGATGGTGTGGACGCTGTCATGGCTCTTTGTGGTAGCAAGGCCGGGAGGGCTGGCCAATGGGCATGGGGCGTGCACTGTGAATTTTCTAGGGGACTCGCTGCAGTGAACACCAGAAGCCCTGGCCTGGGAGTGGCCTCCAGGATCCAGTGGTCCCATGTCCCCCTGCTCATACCATGACCCCCTGCTCACACCATGACCCCGTGTGTGCCCTGTGCCCACACCATGACCCTGTGTGTGCCTGTGGTCTCAGGCCTGGAAGACAAAGGCATGATGGAGAGCTAGGGGTCTGAGAGTGGGTGCTACAGTGGCTCTGTTCCTGTCCCCTGGACTCCCTTCATTTCTGGTGGCCAGTGTTGGGGTCTTCACCGTGTGGCACTGAGGCTGGATGGGCCGGCAGAGGACAGGTGGGGCATGGGGGACGTGTTCCATTCCAGCTGGGGCTTTAGAGGAGGGATAGCCCCCTTTTAGATGAATTTCCTTCTCTGAGGCAACTAGAGCCTCCCCAGCCTCCCGCCATGCACTTGCTGGCCCAGGCACCTGCACACAGAGGGGACCCTTCCCTTCTCTGGATTAAGAAGCCATTCTCCTGAGTTCTGTGGGGCTGGAATGTCTGCCTCAGGCCTGGGTCTGCTCCTGCCCCAAACCCCTTTTGCGGAAGGCACATGGAGCCTGGGGGGGCTCCCGGACCCCTGGGCTTCTCCAGAGCCTGAGGCCTTCCCTGTGGGGAGAGGTGCTGGAAGAGGATCCCGGGCCCCAGAGTTTCCGAGGTCCCTCCGTTCTCCAGATGCTCTTTGGCCTCCAGGCGTTCCCTCCACTCACGGAGTTTGCTTCCCTTCTGCCTGCACCCACGGGGATCTCACGGCCCTAGGATGGAGAGGGAGACTCCTGTGTGTATCCCACAAGCAGGTAATCCATCATTCACTGTGAGCTGGCCAGAGGGAGTGGCTGTGCCTTCTGGCCCTGTGGGCTGTGCCGACTCGGTGGCTGTGGCGTTTGGACCCTGCCCTGCCCTGTGGGTTCTGCCAGTACCTTTCTGCTGCAGGGTGGGCTGCTCCCTTCTGGCCAGAGGAGCAGAGGGTAGCGTTCCCTTTGGAGCCCGATGGGTAGGCTATCCTGAGTCCATAGCCCAGTTGGGCTGTGCTGCCTTCTGACCCCCTCTGCAGAGACAGATTCTCAGTTTCCATGAGTGGTGCCGTGACAGCTAAGCCATGCAGCGTGACCCTGTGTGGGCAGAAGGCTGCAAGGCCTTGCCATCTGCCTGCACCTGCCTGGGGCCTGTCCAGCTGCAGGACCATAGAGGCTGTGGGCAGAGTCGTGGCGGGCATTAGGCGCTGGGGCCTCATGTCTCCAGAGTAGGCAAGGCATGCACTCCCAATACAGCCCTCCAAGGAGAGAGCAAGACTCAAATGAGCATTTCTGAAGGAGCATTCCTGGCAGGGACTCCGTGGTCAGTGAGTATGATAGGAGGCCACATGCCTGGCAGCGTCTTCCTGTGGTTGAAACTTCAGGACCAGGGTCTCAGGGTCCTTGTGTCCAGAGGCTGAGGATGGAGGTAGAAAGGAGGAGGGCAGGGGCAAGGGGTGAGGGTGAGAGGAAACAGGAGGGCAGGGGTGGGGATGAAGCAGAAAGGCAGGGGTGAGGGAAC
>PVKP010033280.1:0-25163 GCA_004027715.1 Plecturocebus donacophilus | reverse complement strand
GGGGGGGGGGGGGGGGGGGGTGCATCCGAGCTCCCAGCAAGGCAACCGGCCTTACAGTATCAATATCTAAAATTTTGGTCTGTTTCTCAACATTGAGAAGATGTCCAAATGGAAGAAATTGTTAAATTATAGCTGTTTCCTATTGTGTTTAATTTTGGTTAATAGGTTTTTTTATATATAGTAAACTGAAACCTCACTGGATATGTAAATGGACTGTAAGCCGTTCTCGTACCAATTGCTGTGTTGTTGCCAGTAAGAGGACATCAGTGGTTTAAACCATCTTCAAATAAGGCAAATCTCAGGCTGTAATCAATCCAGCTGTTTCTGTACCTCACTTTTATTTTCTTTATGTCACTTTGCATTTTTTGTCCATAAATCTTTTTCCTTGATGTGACTGTTCTGGGTCTCATTAAGCCTACTGTGAATCCACAGTCTGCCTGATTTGCAAATTATTCATTGCTCAATTAAATTCTGTTAAATTTAATTTTATTTCTCTAAAGCTTTTTTCTTTTAAAAGTTTTCAAATTTTTTTTTATGATGAAAAATATACAATGTGTTGTTGGGCTTTGTTTCTTTTGTTTGTCTGTTTGTTTAGATTAAGCTTTGCTCTTGTTGCCCAGGTTAGACTGCAATGGCAGGATCTCCATTCACTGCAACCTCCACTTCCTGGGTTCAAGTCATTCTCTTTCCTCAGCCTCACAAGTAGCTGGGACTATAGGTGAGCACCACTGTGCCCAGCTAATTTTGCATTTTCAGTAGAGACAAGATTTCACCATGATTGGCCAGGATGGTTTTGAACTCCTCACCTCAGATGATCCATCCACCTCAGCCTCCCCAAGTGCTGGGATTACAGGCATAAGCCGCCATGCCAGGTCAACTTTGATTTCATAAACTCAGTCCTTAGCTATTTTTCCAAATTATTTTATGTCCTTTCAAATTGCTTCTGCAATTTTTTTTTCTTGAGACAGGGTCTTTATTACCCAGGCTGAAGTGCAATGGTGTAACTAATCATGACTCACTGCAGCCTCAAACTTCCAGGCTCCAGCAGTCTTCCTGCCCCAGCAAACTGAGTAGCTAGGACTACCAACATGCACCATTATGCCTGACTAATTTTTTAACTTTTTTATCATGAAGACCGGATTTTACCATGTTGCCCAGGCTGCATTTGAACTCCTGAGCTCATGTGATTCTCCCATTTCAGCCTCCTAAAGTGCTACAATTACAGGGTTAAGTCACTGTCTGCTTCTGCAATTTCTTGAGAGAATTATTCTCAATAATAAACAGTAGTATATGGACACAATTCTGAAGAGCATCTGTCCTCTATTGTAGAAGTTTCACTATCCAAAATTTCAAGGGACTATGGCAGATTCGGTAATAGTGTTATCTATGGTGGTTTATGGCCTTTGAAGTTAGACAGAGTTAATTCTGAGTCTCAGTTCAACCACTTAGTAGCTGATAGTCTTTGGACAAGTTTTTATTTATTTATTTATTTTTTGAGACAGAGTCTCACTCTGTCTCCCAGGCTGGAGTGCAGTGGCATGATCTTGGCTCACTGCAACCTCTGCTTCCTGGATTCAAGCAATTATCCTGTCTCAGCCGATCGAGTAGCTGAGATTATAGGCATTCAACACCATGACTAGCTAATTTTCTTTGTATTTTTAGTAAAGATGGGGTTTCACCATATTGGCCAGACTGGTATCAAACTCCTGACCTTGTGATCCACCCACCTCGGAATCCTAAAGTGTTGAGATTACAGTGGGTGAGCCACCATGCCTGACCCTGAATAGGTTTCTTTCTGTGGAAGAGTTCTATAAACCACATACATTAAAAAGGGCAGAATAATAATGATTGCCAAAATGATAGCAATTTTTCATCCCTCCTGTATCCTTAACCATTGCCAGGTGCTTTTAAAGCTGTTCTACCAAGATCCAGAATCTGTCTTCTGAACACTAGATCTGGCTGGTTGTATTCGCTCAGGGCAGTAGAAACCTGTGAGCATGACAGTGAGCTAGTTTGGGGCCCAGGCTCAAGTGGTCTTGAATGCTTCTGTTTTTATTTCAGAATGCTGCCATCTCCATAGGAAAAACCTGTTAGCCAGCTGGAGAATAAGATGTCATGGACAGGAGAAACAAGGGGTTCCTATTGACAGCTCCAGAAGCAGAAGCTCATTCCCAGAAACACAGTTGTTTAGTCAACAAGCAGCTGATGATACATGTTTAAAAATGCTCAGCTGAGACTAGAGAAATGGCCACATTGAGCCCAGCATGAATGACTGACCATCTGAATTATGAGCTAATAAATTTTGGATGGTTTGTTATGCTGCAATGGCTAATACATGCACCCAGTGTAGGTACGATGCCAGGATTTAATGACAGGTTCAGTACTACTTACATTCTCACAGTGGACACCCTAAGGGTACTATTTTTTCTTCTGGTTTAGAGTTGGATGTCTTGTAAAGTAATACTGAGTAATGCAGAAATACATGTAGATATGTATGCATGTGATTGGTGCTTATACCCATACCACAGGAGAAAACAGGTAACCACTGCCGGACCTTTAGGGCCAAGGCCAAATAAGAAAATCAGCTTGTCTTTAATCTATTTTTTTCTTATCTAAAAATTGGAGGTCAAGAGTGTGGACAGTTCTGAAGACACAAGGTTCTCTTCTGTGTCCCCAACATCATTTTTCACTGTGTGATCTCTAGAAGGAGGGTGGGCAACAGGTAGCCAGCAGTGGTCTATATATGGTTGTTTTATTCATGTTGCCCTCTGCTCTTTCTATGGCCACTATCTGTTTTACCCCAAAAACTAAAGAGAGATGTAGGTAGGGAGAGGCTCTCCCCTCATCCCTGATAGAAAAGGGATGTTCAGGCCATTCACCCTCCTGATGTCAGAGCTGCCTTTCAATGTAGCAGCTATTGGCCATGCGTTAATTATATATGCATATAATTAATAAGTACGTTTCTCACTTATTAAAATGACAATATTTTGGATATGTTGAGTTAAATTGTTATAATCCATTTCACCTGTTCTTTGTTTCTTTTTAAAGCTTGTCTACAAAAAATTTAAAATTCACATGTGGCTCACATTTTATTATTTCATTTGATTTATCTAATTTTTTTTTTTTTTTTTTTTGAGATGGAGTCTTGCTCTATCGCCAGGCTGGAGTGCAGTGGCACAATCTTGGCTCACTGCAACCTCCGCCTCCTGGGTTCAAGCAATTCTTCTGCCTCAGCCTTCTGAGTAGCTGGGACCACAGGCACGCCCTGCTAATTTTTGTATTTTTAGTAGAGACGGGGTTTCACCATGTTGGCCAGGGTGGTCTCGATCTCTTGACCTCGTGATCCGCCCACCTCGGCCTCCCAAAGTGCTGGGATTACAGGTGTGAGCCATTGCGCCCGGCCGATCTAATGTATTTTTTATTTTTTTGAGACGGAGTTTTGCTCTTGTGACCCAGACTAGGGTGCATTGGCGTGATCTCAGCTCACTGTAATCTCTGCCTCCTTGGTTCAAGTGATTCTCCTGCCTCAACCTCCCAAGTAGCTGGGATTACAGGCGCCCACCACCACGCGCAGATAATATTTTTTGTATTTTTATAGAGACAGGGGTTTCACCATGTTGACCAGACTGGTCTCGAATTCCAGACCTCAGGTAATCCACCCCCCTCGGCATCCCAAAGTACTGGTATCACCGGTGTGAGGCACAGCACTCGACCTGAGGCTTACATTTGATTTCAGAGGATTTCCTTCTTTTTAAAATCTCAGGCTGTCTGCTCAAAGGACTAGAAGCCAGGAAAGTCATAAAATTTAAAATTTTAGAACAATTGTTATCATATTCTTTTAATTCGTGAATAGCCATATAGCATACTATTTACAAGTACATGTGACCTTATACACAAGGTTAAAGGCAAACACCCTCTGGGGTGAGCTTGGCTCAGCTCAGGAAGGAAGCTCTGCCTGAGAAGGCTGCAGCCTAGGCTGTCACTCGTCATTCAGCCCAGCCTCCGATCACTTCTTCTGTTACTCAAGACCTGAAGGGGCGGGTCTTAAACACTAGCCAATCAGGGACTCTGAGCTTGAGGTAGCTCAATCAGACACGCAGCTGGAGCGGACAGGACGGCTTCCGGGTTTGGGTGGGCCTTTGTCTCTCCCTGCAGCAGGAGTTCCAGGTCTTGTCTTCACTGCTCTGTGTCCTTTTCTTCTAGAGGCCCATCCTCTGTGGCCCTGTGACCTGCAGATATTTGGAGATCCACAGCTAAGATGCCAGGAAGCCCTGGAATTCTAGAAATGGTGAGAGCGCCAAGTCAGACATCCCGAGAGAGGGGAAGGGGCTGGTTGGAACCGGTGGGAAATGGCTGTGGCAGGACTCAGGCCTCCCCTCAGTCAACTCCACAATCTGCTCCCTGAGTTCTCCTTGTCTAGAGCAGCCTCTCCCCTTCAGCCATAAGATGGCGGCTGCGTTGACAGCAGTGGTCCTGGATGTCCTGTCTCTGCCTTGCCTAGTGACTGTGCTTTGTCCTGAAGCCCTCTCTGGGCAGCTTTGCACCTGCAGTGCCGCGTCTCCCCCAGATTGTGCAGGGACCACGGGAGGGTCCTCAGGGGAGAATCCTGACTTGGAGCGGGTTTGGTCCTTGGGGTTTTCAGTTTCTATTTTTTCCTGTTAAAAAACTGTGACAGTCATTGAAAAATTTTAGAGATTTAATCAGAGTGATTCAGTAATATTAGAGTACTCGGTATGTTTTGTAGTTTGTGGTTTATGAGAGGAGCTTTTTGTAGTTTGTGGTTTATCAGAGGAGCTTGAAGGAAAGACTTACAAGGTGCATGATGAAGAAAACCGTATTTAACAATTGGTTAGGTACAGTTACATAGTAGTTTCTGTAAGTAGGAACTAAAGCTTCCTTAGTCTAATTGGCTGCCACTTAATTATTCTCACAGTTCCCAGGGGATTGATTTTCCCCTGCATTTTTCACATGTTTGTGTTTCAAGCAGGATCTCTAGTGTACTTCCCAGGACCATTCCTCCAGCCTAACTCTGGCCTGCAGTTAGAGTTAAACTGTAAAAAAACTAAAATACTAAATTCAGTTTCTTCTGACATTTCTAAATGCCAACTTTTCTTTCCTAATTCACATTATCAACTATTTTTCCTTTAGTGTACATTTTTGATACTGCATTTTAATTATTTTTTGACAAAGCATTAAATGGCACTTAAAATTGTTTTCTGTTTGAAAATATTTCCCATGAGAAGAAAGCAAAAAATAATTCCCTGACACTGTATTGCACAAAATTTCTATGCCTTTTTTTTTTTCAGATGGAGTTTTACTTTTGTTGCCCAGGCTGGAGTGCAATGGCTTGATCTCAGCTCATCGCAACCTCCGCCTCCCCGGTTCAAGCAATTCTACTGCCTCAGCCTCCTGAGTATGTGGGATTACAGGCTTGCATCACCATGCCCGGCTATTTTTTTTGATTTTTAGTAGAGATGAGATTTCTCCATGTTGGTCAGGCTGGTCTTGAACTTCTGACATCAGGTGATCTGCCCGCCTCAGCTTCCCAAAGTGCTGGAATTACAGGAGTTAGCCACCGTACCTGGCCTTTAAAAAAAAAGAAAGAAAGAAAAAAAGAAAAAAAAAAACCCTTCCGGAGGCACAGAAATCTTAGAATGTTTTTGGGCACAGTTTTTCTTTGGAAATTTTATTTTTTAAAGTTTATTTATTTTTAAATATTTCGGCATTTATTTTAAGTAGTTGAACAATAGATGACTTTTTTGTTGTTGATTTATTTTAAATTTGTTTGTTTCATAATACTTTATGTTCTGGGGTACATATGCAGATTGTGCAGGTTTGTTAGAGAGGTATACACATGCCATTGTTGTGATTTGCTGCATTCATCACCCCGTCATCTACATTAGGTATTTCTCCTAATGCTATCCCTCCCCAATTCCCCCACTTCCTGCTATTTCTCCTCTAGTCCCCCACCACCCAGGCCCCATTCTGTGATATTCTCCTCTATGTATCCATGTGTTCTCATTGTTCAACACCCACTTAGGAGTGAGAACATGAGGTGTTTGGTTTTTTGTTCTTGTGTCAGTTTCCTCAGAATGATGGTTTCTATTTTATCCATGTCCCTGCAAGGGACATAAACTCATTCTTTTTTATGGCTGCATAGTATTCTATGGTGTATATGTGCCACATTTTCTTTATCTAGTCTATCATTGATGGGCTTTTAAGTTGGTTCCAAGTCTTTGCTATTATTGTAAACAGTGCCACAATAAACATATGTGTGCATGTGTCTTTATAATAGAATAATTTATAATCCTTGGGTATATACCCAGTAATGGGATTGCTGAGTCAAATGGTATTTCTATTTCTAGATCCTTGAGGAATCACCACACTGTCTTCCACAATGGTTGAATTAATTTACACCTCCACCAACAATGCAAAAGTGTTTCTATTTCTCCACATCCTCTCCAGCATCTGTTGTCTCCTGATTTTTTAATGGTCACATTCTAGCTGGGGTGAGGTATCTCAATGTGGTTTTGATTTGCATTGCTCTAGTGACCAGTGATGATGAGCTTATTTTCATATGTTTGTTGGCTATACAGATGTCTTCTTTTGAAAAGTACCTGTTCATATCTTTTGCCCACTTTTTGATGATGATGTTTGTTTTTTTCTTGTAAATTTGTTTAAGTTCTATGTAGATTCTCGATATTACCTTTGTCAGATGAGTAGATTGCAAAAATTTTTTCCCATTCTGTTAGTTGCTGTTTCAATCTATTGATAGTTTCTTTTGCTGTGCAGAAACTCTTAAGTTTAATCAGATCCCATTTGTATAGTTTGGCTTTTGTTGCTATTGCTTTTGATGTTTTAGTCATAAAGTCCTTGCCCATGCCTATGTCCTTAATGGTATTGCCTAAGTTTTCTTCTAGAGTTTTTATGGTGTTAGGCCTCATGTTTAAATCTTTAATCCATTTAGAATTAATTTTTGTATAAGGTGTAAGGAAGGGATCCAGTTTCAGCTTTCTGCATGTGGCTAGCCAGTTTTCACACCACCACTTATTAAATAGGGAATTCTTTCTCCATTGTTTGTTTTTGTCAGGTTTGTCAAAGATCAGATGGTTGTAGTTGTGTGGCATTCTTTCTGAGGACTCTGTTCTGTTCCATTGGTCTATATCTCTGTTTTGGTACCAGTACCATGCTTTATTGATTACAGTAGGCTTGTAATATAGTTTGAAGTCAGGTAGCATGATGCCTACAACTTTGGGTTTTTTTGTTTTTGTTTTTGTTTTGCTTAGGATTATCTTGGCTATGCAGGCTGTTTTTTGGTTCCATATGAAGTTTAAGGTGGTTTTTTCCACTTCTGTGAAGAAAGTCATTGGTAGCTTGATGAGGATAGCTTTGAATCTACAAATTACCTTGGGCAGTGTGGCCATTTTCACCATATTGATTCTTCATAACCATGAGCATGGAATGTTTTTCCATCTGTTTGTGTCCTCTCTTATTTCCTTGAGCCAGTGGTTTATAGTTCTTGAAGAGGTCCTTCACATTCCTTGTTAATTGTATCCCTAGGTATTTTATTCTCTTTGCAGCAATTGTGAATTGGAGTTCACTCATGATTTGGCTCTCTGTTTGTCTATTATTGGTGTATAGAAATGCTTGTGACTTTTGCACATTTATTTTGTGTCCTGAGACTTTACTGAAGTTGCTTATTAGCTTAAGGAGATTTTGGGCTGAGACCATGGGCTTTTCTAAATATACAATCATGTCATCTGCAAACAGGGACAATTTGACATCCTCTCTTCCTATTTGAATACCCTTTATTTCTTTCTCTTGCCTGATGGCCCTCGCCAGAACTTCCAATACTGTGTTGACTAGGAGTGGTGAGAGAGGGCATCTTGCTTTGTGCCAGTTTTCGAAGGGATTGCTTCCAGTTTTTGTCCATTCAGTATGATATTGGCTGTGGGTTTGTCATAAATAGCTCTTATTATTTTGAGGTATGATTCATGGATACCTAGTTTATTTAGAGTTTTTAGCATAAAGGACTGTTGAATTTTGTTGAAGGCTTTCTCTGCATCTATTGAGACAATTTGGTTCTGTTTATCTGATGGATTATGTTTACAGATTTGCGGATGTTGAACCAGCCTTGCATCCCTGGGATGAAGCTGACTTGATCGTGATGGATAAGCTTTTTGATGTGCTGTTGGATTCAGTTTGCCAATATTTTATTGTTTTTTTTTATTATTTTATAAAATTATTATTTTAAGATTTTTGCATCAATGTTAATCATGGATATTGGCCTGAATTTTTTTTTTTAGTTGCATCTCTGCCAGGTTTTGGTATCAGGATAATGGTGGTCTCATAAAATGAGTTAGGGAAGATTCCCTCTTTTTGTATTGTTTAGAATAGTTTCAGAAGGAATGGTACCAGTTCCTCTTTGGAACTCTGGTAGAATTCGGCTGTGAACCCATCTGGTCCTGGACTCGTTTTGGTTTGTAGGCTATTAATTGCTGCCTGAACTTCAGACCTTGTTATTGGTTCATTCAGGTATTCAACTTCTTCTTGGCTTAGTCTTGGGAGGGTGTAAGTGTCCAGGAATTTTTCCATTTTTTCTCGATTTACTGGTTTGTTTGCATAGAGGTGTTTGTAGTAATCTCTGATGGTAGTTTGTATTTCTGTAAGATTGGTGGTGATATTCCCTTTATCATTTTTTATTGCATCTTTATTTGGAAACTTTATGTTAGAATGATGTGTCTTCAGACCCCGCTTTAGTTTTTTCCTGGTCCTGGGTTTCAGTAATGTCTTGGGGTAAACCAAGATACACACCATGACTTTTTCTGCCAGAAGGTCTAGTGCATATTAGCTCCTGGGTCATTTTCTCTCTAAGGACCACCTGAGGTATGGAGTATAGCTTCTCAAGGGAGCAGGTGGATGCCCTGGGGCTGAGAGGCATCTCCTGGCATACTCTTTCTTTGAAAAACTAACCCCTTGAGATATTAAGGTTGTCTTCATCCAATCCAGCTTTCATTTCTTGGAGACACATTGCTGGTCAGTCAATCAGATGCTGGTATTAAGGGGAAAAAGACAGAAATAATTTCTACTTCTTGAATTCTCTAAATTTTATTTAAAAAACAAAAAAAAAACCTGACCCAAGTGAGATGGTGCAAGAACTTGCAAAGTAAAATGCACCTGGGGCATAGTGTAGTGTCTCCTGAGAGGGTGGTTATTGAGCACTTAAGGTGAGCAGAATGGGGTGGGTGAATATCTCAAGTGATTGCATGGCCCAACTTGACAAATGAATCAGATTCATCTGTTTTCTAATTAGCACTACCACTCCCTGGGTTTGTCACCTTGAAAAAATTTGTTCACTTACTTTGACTTTCATTATTTAACTGTAAATTTCTTTTATTAGGATTTGAAAGGTAAGAAAAGACCATAAAAGAGGTGGGTTTCAGAAAAAATAATATCTAATCATGTATTTTATTTGTGAGAAATTTTATTTTCCTTTTTTTCTTTTCTTTTCTTTTTTCTTTGAGACTGAGTCTCACTCTGCTGTTGTGCAGGCTGGAGTGCAGTTGCATGATCTTGGCTCACTGCAACCTGTGCTTCCCAGGTTCAAGCAATTCTCCTGCTTCCACCTCCTGAGTAGCTGGGACTACAGGCTCATGTTACAACACTCAACTAACTTTTTTGTGTTTTAGTAGAGACAGGGTTTTGCCATGTTGCCCAGGCTGGTCCTCAACTCCTGAGCTCTGGCAATCTTCCAGCCTTGGCATCCTAAATTGCTAGGATTAGAGGAGTGAGTCACCGTACCCTGCCACTTTTTTCTTTCTTAAAGTAAGTTTAGAAATTTTCTTAGGTGTATTTTTTTGTGAGTGTGTGTGTGTGTGTGTGTGTGTGTGTGTGTGTGCACGCGCACGCACCAGGGATTTTTCATTTCTTGTATTTGAAGTACTCTTCAACAACATCCTTGGTTTGAGATTCCTTGCGATAATCCTTAACTACTACACAACTCCAACCAACACTTTACTGGGTTTTCCCTCTCTGACAATTTTACAAAGGCTTACTCATTCCCCTAGTTTTTTGTTGTCATCAATCTTAATTTGGTTGATTTGGTGTTCAGCACAAAGGGCCTCAACACACTTCACATACATAGGCTCATCACAGTTGGATGCAAGCACACAAAGATGGTCTTGGCGCTTGTCTAAGGGTTTGGCAGCTTCTCAAATTCCTTGTGCTAGGCCATGGTGGATGAGGGTGGTCTTCAGCACCTCTTGTAAAGCAGTAGTAATGTTTATTACACCTTCAGCAGCAGTGCCTTCCTCGGCCATGGTGGTGCGTTATTGGTAAAGCCAGATGTTGAATGCACATGAGCCTCTGCCTCTGCACTACTCGACAGTGGCAGGGAAAGGGTATATGTATATGTTTTTAATATATATAGATATAAATTTTTTTTAAAAAAATAAGGAATCGTGGTCCTATGACCCAGGCTGGAAGGAAATCGCATGATCTCAGCTCACTGCAACCTCCATCTCCCGGGTTCAAGCAATTCTCCTGCCTCAGGTTCTTGAGTAGCTACAATTACAGGGAACATGCCAACATGCCCAGCTAATTTTTTAATGTTTAGTAGAGAACAGGGTTTTACCATGTTGGCCAGGCTGATCTCAGATTTCTAATTTCAAATGTTCATCTGCCTTGGCCTCCCAAATTGCTGGGATTATAGGTGTGAGTCACCAGGCCCAACCTATGATATATATTTTTATACATATACATATATATATATATATATTTAAGGATAACTATATATATTATATGTATGTAATATATAGTGCATATGACTTTATACACAAGGTTAAAGGCAAACACCCTCTGTCTCTCTCTGTCACCCAGGCTGGAGTGCACTGGTGTAATCTTGACTCACTACAACCTTCACCTCCCAGGTTCAAGCAATTCTACTGCCTCAGCCTCCCGAGTAGCTGGGATTACAGGCACACACCACCACGCCTGGCTAATTTTTGTATATTTAGTAGAGACAGAGTTTCACCATGTTGGCCAGGCTGGTCTTTAACTCCTGACCTTGTGATCCACCCACCTCAGCTTCCAAAGTGCTGTGATTACAGGCATGTGCAACCACACTCAGCCTATATGAGTAAGTTCTTTAGTGGTGATTTGTGAGATTTTACTACACCCATCACCTGGGCATTATATACTGCACCAAATTTGTAGTCTTTCATCCCTCACCCTCCTTCCACTCTTCTCCCAAGTCTCTAAAGTCCACTGTATTATTCTTATGCCTTTGCATACTCATAGCTTAGCTCCCACATATCAGAACATATGATGTTTGGCTTTCTATTCCTGAGATAATTCACTTAGAGTAATAGTCTCCAATCTCATCCACGTCACTGCAAATGCTGTTAATTCATTTTTTAATGGCTGTGTAGTATTCCATCATATGTGTGTGTGTGTGTGTGTGTGTATACATACACACACACACAATGATATAATACTACACACACACACACACACACACCACAATTTCTTTATCTACTCGTTGATTGATGGGCATTTGGGTTGGTTCCACAATTTTGCTATTGTGAATTGTGCCACTGAAGTCAGCATTTTCTTGGGAGTTACATAAAATGGGATTGTAAAGGTCAGAAGCCTTTGGTAAAAAGACAAACTTAAGTAAAGTTTGCTTAAAAAATATTGTATTATCACCACTAAAGTCAAATTCAGCTGATTTTTTAGTGAGAAAAACTGTACAGAGTCAGTGTCTGCTGTGCAATAGATAAGAAAAAAGAGCACCATCTAAGTCATAATGGGGAGGGTGTTGTTTTTTCCATAAATTGTTCCTGGAGAACAGAAACTGTTGAAATTCACTCAGGGTGGCTGGCAAAATATTAGGGAAAGTTATAGATTAGTTTCAAACCTTTTGGAAGGCCAAAAGGTTTTATTGGGACAGGCTGAAGGTGACAGGTTCAATATATTAGAAAAAAGATAGGACAATAAAAGGCTTTCCCAGTTTAAATCTGTTCACCTCATATCCCTTTGTCTCTGTTTACTCACAAACTTTGTGCTGGATGGTCCTCTCAAGGGGAGATCAAAGGGGAATTACCCATTAGTAGTGTTTTCTCTTGGCCTGGAACCTAATAGTGTTTTCTCTTGGCCTGGAACCTAAAGCGTTTATCATTCATAAAACCACTCTTTTAACCATGTTAATTATCCACAAGACTGCTCACTTAGAACCTCTGTTGTCAAATATTTTACAGAATGAATGTGTGGATGTACAGGGGGTCTTGGTTGATAGGTTGCATTTTGTTCTCTGAAAGCAATGGCCGACCATCCCTCGCCCACTTGAGTTACTATACCAGGTTTGAGAGTGCATTTATTTATCCATTGTTGAGTCAGGATCTGCAGGCCAGACCTCTGCACTTGGCGGTCGACTTCTTAGGTGGTGACCCCAATTTGATACCCTGTCACAGCAGGCGCTTGAATGTGGAGTGAACCTACGTGATCATCGCTGTGAAGAAGTGACAGCGAACCTCCCGAAAACCGGAAAGTAAAGAGGACCTCAAGGTCAGGTCAAGTAGTCAGTACTTCAGTGGTACCCACTGAGTATTGCCAAGCTCAAGGAGGGAGTGTTTCAGGCTAGGGATTTATAATGTGACAGCAGTTACCAGCGCAACACAAACAGTATCAGGCTCCATTAAGAACCATAATACAAGCTGCTGTTTCCCAAGGCCCATTGTTTCAGACAAAGGGCACACTGAAGGTAAAGCTCTGGGGATAAGTTAAGTGGGGAGAAATTATACACAAATACATCCAGTGAATAGGAAGAAAGGCAAAGGAAATGCTACAGCCATGTCTTTGTCTTAAGCAAGCAGCATTACAGAAGAAACTCTTAGCCTGCCCAGTGATTGGTGATCAGCAAGGCAATCAAGGTGCATGTTTATTAAAGGATAAGAAAAAAGCCATTACAGGGTGGAGCCACATGGCAAAGCAAAAGAAAAAAGAGAAAAAAAGGCTCCAGCAGGGAAGCTCCCCTCAAGCCTCAACTGCTGAAGGGGGCAGGAGGGAGCAGCACCAGGGTGGGCCCAGCAAGGCTGCCATCCCAGGACCTGTACTGCCTCTGCTGCTGCTCTCCACAGGTGTCCCACAGTAAAATTTCATGTGTTCTTTGCATACAAGCAACATCCAAAATTGTAATTCTCTGCTAAGATTTCAGGAAAATTTAAGGATTTGTAAGACCTTTTTCTGATATTAGCCACGGTTGTTACTCTGTTGCAGAATATTTCAAGAGACCAGAGAGACCAATGTGTGAAACAGGAGGATTTTATTAAGGTGGCCACCGGCTCAGCAGATTAGCATCTCAGTATTAAGTGCCTAACAAAGACAGGGCTTGGCTTTTTATGCATGAAGTACACAAGGGCACTAAAACAAGTTTGCAGGTGTAGAACAAAAGAATTCATTAGCAATGACAGGGACCTAACTTAGGCTTACATTATGACTGTTGTTATGTGACTGTTCGCTATCTGTAGAGGTCAAGGATTCTAGCATAGGCCTTATCTATTGCTTTCTGCCACAGTGCCCAGAAAGCCAGAGTCCTGCCTGCTTGGGCATTTCTCATCACCTTCACTGTGTTACAGAAACTTACCGTTATCAGCTATAGAAAAGAAGAATACAAGAATTTATAAACTTATAGACCTTGCAAAGCGGGATACAATCTTATAGGAAGGGAAAGGACTCAGAGATGTTTGCTTATAAAAAGGAAGAAAAATTTAATTTCTCTCCTTTCCCAAATTAAATCCAACTCTGCCCTAAACATGGCTCTTTTGAAATCCAATTTAAGTAAAACAGCAATGTCTGAAGGGAGAGAAATTACAGCTAGCCCATGAATTAGTGAGCAGCAATTAAAAGCCAGCCACATAGCCTTGCTCCTCAGTAGAAATGAATTTCCTAATTGATAAGTTGCAAAACCTGTTTTCTGTCTTAACCAGCAACACTACTAGTACAAGCCTTATTTACTGTTAATTTTGTAAATTTAAATGACAAATTTCAATCAGCTATAAAAGACGGCCCATGAATTAAAGAGCAATTAAAAGCTAAGCATGTAGAACCATACATCCTTTGAAGAAAAACTTTAAGCCAAATTAAATATTTGTTGAATTAAAAAGTAAAAATGTGCCCATTCTCAAAAAGTAAAATAATAATAATAATAATTGTATGTAAATGTGGTGAAAACATATGCATGAAAGACTTATTAGAGATAGTCTTTGGGCTGGGCGCAGTGGCTCATGCCTGTAATCCTAGCACTTTGGGAGGCCGAGGTGGGTGGATCACCTGAGGTCAGGAGTTCAAGACCAGCCTGGCCATCAAGGTGAAACCCCATCTTAAAAAAAAAAAATAATTAATTAATTAAATCAAGAGATAGTCTTTGCTCTGCTAGTAAGACATTGTTTTTTGAACAGTTTGCCAGTTTAAAGTCCATAAACTTGATCAGCCTGAAAACTGAATTGCAGAATTTAAGCTATTCTGCCTGAGACTTTAAGCACATGGTTAAAATATATTCTTTGAGTCTCTGCTTCCAGAAAAAGTTTCAGATTTTTTTTTAAACTTCACATCACCAATTTCAGCTTGCCTTTTTTTTAATTTTTAATTTTTTATTTTTAACCAATATTTAAATCTTTTATTGCCGCTAAGTTACAGTATCTGAATATACACACTGCATGGAAATACACAGATAACACTTTTAAACAATGGGGTCAAGATTTTAGGTATGTGGCCAGCTGTTGGTTGTCTTGTGGTCATTAAAGACAATGTCAAGAAGTAAGAGTACTTAAGTACTAGTAGTTATAAATTTTGTTCTCTTCAGTTTTTCATTAAGTAAATTCTAATAGATAATATACATCTTACTGCAGATAAAACCATCAAAAATTATTAAATTGCATATTTTGAGCTACTCTGGGGAAAGAAGTAAAATATTTAGTACGTGTAAGGCAGCAGAGAGTTAGATACTCTCAGCTATTTCTATAAAAATAGAATGGCTAGTAAAAATAGCATTCAGCATGTTTTCCTTGGTGAGGCTATTTATAATGAAATCTGTGCCTCAGCAGCAGCTGGCAATGCTGTCCCTTCAAGAGCTTGCTCTATATTTTCCATTGTTATGCAGTTACCTTTTTACTCATCTCATGTTTGATAAGCCACCCTCTCTGGATGAGCTGGGCTACTTCATTTGTTGTGTGGCATGCAAGCAGAAACCAGTTCCATGGCTGTATCTTGTAGGCAAATCTCATGAATGTCAAAGAAGAGCAACAGAGGGCAAATGTTATCTGCCCACTGATAATCTCTGGAGACTTTTTCATGTCATTGATAGCAGCGATGGGAAGACCCCAGTTGACTACTGGGCCCCAGAAGTGCCTTCTCATGAGATAGTCTTGGAAATCCTTGTTTTGGACATAGTCAGACACTCGGACCAAAGCCGCGGTGTCCGGCCAAGGGCGCCCTAGCCACGGGCCCCTAAATTTTTTTCTTTCCTTTTTTTTTTTTTTTGAGACAGGGTTTCACTATATTGGTCAGGCTGATCTCGAACTTCGAACCTCGGTTGATCCACCCGCCTTGGCCTCCCAAAGTGCTGCGATTATAGGCGTGCCCCAGCTTGCCATTTTAATGATTAATGCAGTTACAATCCTGATATCATCAAGAATCCTTTAAGAAAAGAGCAATTCAAAGCAGTTTTGCATTTCTCCATACCTAATGCTTTAACAGTTTTTTACAACAGTGGAAGTAATTTACATTCCCACCAGCAGTGTTGGAAGTATTTCCTTTCCTCTGCAACTTTGCCAGGATCTATTACTGTCTTTTTAACAATGACTTTTCTGACTGGTATGAGATAGTATCTCATTGAGTGTTTTTTTTTTACATTTCTCTAATAATTAGTGATAGGCATTTTAAAAATGTTTGTTAGCTCCATGTATGCCTTGTTTTGAAAAGCATCTGTTTAGCCATGCATGGTGGCTCATACCTGTTATGCCAGCATTTTGGAAGGTTAAGGCAAGTGGATCATTTGAGGCTAAGAGTTCGAGACCATCCTGGCCAACATGACAAAATTGTGTCTCTACTGAAAGTACAATAATTAGCTGGGCATGGTGGTACACACCTGTAATCCCAGCTACTAGAGAGGCTGAGGCATGAGAATCACTTAAACCCAGAGCTGGAGGGTGCAGTGAGCTAAGATCATGCCACTGCACTCCAGCTTAGGTAACAGCAAGACTCTGTCTCAAAAAAAGAAACATCTGTTTATGTCCTTTGCCTACTTTTTAATGAGGTTCTTTGTTTTTTTATTATAAATTTGTTTAAGTTTCTAATGATTCTGGACATTGGACTTTGTCAGAAGCATAGTTTGCAGATATTTTCTTCTGTAGATTGTCTTTTTACTTTGTTGATAGTTTCTTTTGCTGTTAAGAAGGTTTTCAGTTTAATTAGGTCCCGTTTGTCAATTTTTGCTTTTGTTACAATTGCTTTTGGTATCTTCAACTTAAAATCCTTACCAGTTCTTATGTCTCAAATAGTAGTGATTCCTAGGTTATTTATCTTTTAGAGTTTAAGAAATAATAATTTTATATTTTACATTTAAAGATTTTTACGTCATCTTGAGTCAATTTTTATATATGGTATAAAAAAGGAGTTCAGTTTCCATTTTCTACATAGTGGTAGGTAGTTATTCCAGCACCATTCATTGAATGGGGAATTCTTCTGACATGCCTCTCGTCAGCTTTGCCAAAAATCAGGTGGTTGTATGCATATGGCAGTATTTCTGGGCTTTCTATTTTGTTGGATTTGTCTATCAGTCTTTTTTTGTACCAGTATCATAGTGCTTTGGTTAATGTAGTCTCATAATTTAGTTTGAAGTCAAGTAATGTAATGCCTCCAGCTTTGTTATTTTTGGTTAGGATTGCCTTGGCAACTTGTGTCTCTGTCTGTTTGGCATCTATAGTTCTTTACAGTCACTTCAAGAGAGACTAGATCAGATTTCTACAAACCTTACAGGAAAACAAGCGTTTTCCCTATTGTTTCTCTTTCAGTGACTCTTTTTACTTTTTTTTCTTTTGAGATGGAGTCTTGCTCTATTGCCCTGGCTGGAGTGCAGTGGTGGGTTCTTAGCTCACTGCAACCTCTGCCCCCTGGATTCAAGTAATTCTCCTGCCTCAGCCTCCCAAGTAGCTGGTATTACAGGCATGCACCACCACACCTAGCTAATTTTATGTATTTGAATTATGATTCTTTTATTTAGCCAGCGACCTAGAGGTGGCTAATGCCTAAAATTCTCTAGGCCCCAAAGAAAAAGCTAGGTGGTTTCTTATACCCTAGTTTGAAAAAAGGAGGGGGATTCTAGCTGAAGCAATTTTCTCACAGAAGCTGAGCAAGCAAAAAAGTTAAAAGATAAACTAGTAGATGAGAAATAAAACAGTGCCAGATGCAAGGGGTAAAACTGTCATAAAAGACATACAACTTATAGATAAATGGAGGCTTTGGGCACTCGACAACACCTGCATTCCCAGGCTCTACTGCTACCAGTTAACTCAGCCTCTTATCAGCAATTGCATTCCTGGATGTGCCCAGTGTCATCCTGCCCCAGCTACATGCTCCAGTTACATACTTAATGGGGAGTCAGGAATAACTATGAGTGAGAAAGTTAAAATGAGTCCGTCCGGCTAATTCTCAATACATAAAAATTAGTTGATTAGGCTAACACAGGGTAGGTTAACACACAAGGAGATCTGGAGACGCAAGTAAATAAATTAATGCTGTAATTTTTTCTTTTTCTTTTCTTTTCTTTCTTTCTTTCTTTTTTGAGTTGGAATTTTGCTCTTGCTGTCTAGGCTAGAGTGCAATGGCATGATCTTGGCTCACTGCAATCTCTGCCTCCTGGGTTCAAGCAATTCTCCTGCCTAAGCCTCTTGAGTAGCTGGGATTACAGGCATGTGCCACCATGCCTGCCTAATTTTGTATTTTTAGTAGACATGGGGTTTCTCCATGTTGGTTAGGCTGTTCTTGAACTCCCAACCTCAGGTGATCCACCAGCCTTGGCCTCCTAAAATGTTGGGATTACAGGCGTGAGCCACTGTGACCTGCCACATCCAAGTTTCTTTTAGGTAAGCTTAGAAAAAACAGAACTTGAGATACACCAGTGGCACAGAGAACAGAATTATACAGAGGGTCTCTACCTTTTCCAGTTCTGTTCAGATTGACCCTATTTCGAGGCCTTATTTAGATCTTCCCAAGCCCTGGAGTCTTGGCTCACAGAACTAATTAGAAGAGATCAGAGTTTTGACTGTTGAATTCTGCTACCTTTCTGGAGTTGGTGCTAACAATTTCCTGAAACCCAAAAGCAGATAATGAAAAAAAATAAAGTATATATTTTAGGGACTTAATTTCTTTATTTTTCTTAATTTGTTATTAAAACCAAGGTTGTAGAGGCATTCCACTTAGCCACTTGTCTTCTACTCCTGCAGATTCAGTAGTTGCCCCACAAGTCACAAAAAAGTAAATATAAACACAATAAAAATTTCTCTAAACTACATTAAACTCTTTCTGTAATCCTCTCATCTGTCTGTGTTAGGCTTTTATTCTACATTAAAAAAAAAAAAAACAAACCAATGACAGAAACAGAAGGAAAAATAAAAATGCTGGGCTCTTTAATCTAAATCCTGGGATTTATTAAACACTTAGTACCAACTCCCATGATGTTACCAGAATTAAATTATATAATGAGTTACTCCCAGCACAGTGCTTTTTTCTTTTCTTTTTCTTTCTTTCTTTTTTTTGGACAGGGTTTTGCTCTGTTGCTCAGATCAGAACACAGTGACACAATCTCAGCTCACTGCAACCTCCTCCTCCCAGATTCTAGTGATTCTCTTTCCTCAGCCTCCCAAGTAGGTGGGATTATAGGCACATGCCACCATGCCTGGCTAACTTTTGTGTTTTTAGTAGAGATGAAGTTTCCCCATATTGGCCAGGCTGATCTTGAACTCCTGACCTCAGGTGATCCACCCACCTTGACCTCCCAAAGTACTAGGATTACAGGCATGAGCCACCACACCTGGCCTGTAACAGACTCTTGAGAGCACATATTACCTGCTTAATAAACCTTGCAGTAGTACATGTTATTTTCGAAATGCAGATTTATTCAGACATTGCTGCCTCTGTTTCCTTTGTAAACTTTAAAGAGCCAGCAAAGAGTATGAAACTTTAGGATAAAGATGGGTTGTCTTCATTTGTACCAGAAGTATCTGTGTTGTGACAAGAGTGCTGAATGTAAGGGACTCTGTGCTGTATCTGCTTTCTCTAACTACTGCTAATAATGAGCCCAGGGGGAGCAACATCAGCATTGACAAGAGACTTGTTTAAAACATTCATCCATGGATCTTTTCCAAACCTGCAGAATCCCATTACATAGAGTGGGTCCAAAATTGCCAAGTGAATTTTAAGCTCACTAAAGCTTGAGAGGCAATGCTTAGCTAAGTGGTTATCAGCCCAGGCTTCTCATTAGGGTTACATAGCCAATTTACAGAAATCTCTGTACTTGTCCCCTCCCCACAGGTTCTGTTTATTGTTCTGGGTAGACACATCCATGTTTTGTTTCTTTGCTTTGAGATGAAGTCTCACCTGTCACCCAGGCTAGAGTGCAGTGGCTTGATGTTGGCTCATTGCAACCTCTGCCTCCTGGGTTCAAACAATTCTTCTGCCTCAGCCTCCCAAGTAGTGGACTTACTGGTGCATGCCACCGTGCCTGACTAATTTTTTTTTTTTTTTTTTTTGAAACAAAGTCTAGCTCGGTCGCCAGGCTGGAGTGCAGCAGCGTCATCTCGGCTCACGGCAACCTCTGCCTCCCAGGTTCAAGCAATTCTCCTGCCTCAGCCTCCCAAGTAGCTGGGACTACAAGCGAGTACCACCACACCAGATAATTTCTGTATTTTTAGGAGAGATGGGGTTTCACTGTGTTGGCCAGGCTGGTTTTGAACTTCTGACCTCAGGAGATCTGCCCACCTCAGCCTCCCAAAGTGCTGGAATTACAGGGTTCAGCCACCATACCTGGCCCCATGTTGTTTTAATTAAGTGCCTCATTTGATTTTATGGTGAGGCTAGAATTGAGTATGAGGGGTTCCAGATATTCATATTCTCATAAATATGAGAGTTAAGTTTCACTTTTGCACTAAAGGGTGGCCATAGGGCTGTTTCTCTTTGAGTTTAGTAGGAAGATGGCAGTGTGGCCCATATTTTCATTACTGTAGCAGAAATTGATCATGTCCATGTAAGAAAAGGATGCCTGAGGACAGAAAGTGAAACTTACATTTTTATTTCCATGGAGCAGCATGTATTTTCCTGCGTCTCCTCTGTTGCAAAGAACAGAAATGGGTGAACTTTTTCCTCAGGTCTTGGTTTTTTGCTTGCGGATGTGGTGGCATCAGTTCAACAGGTGATGCTGGCATCTTTAAAGGCCTAGTCTCAAGAAGCAGGTGTAGTTTGTCCAGAGAATCTCATCTGAGGAGAAATCTCAGAGTAGGAGGAAAAGAAAAAAGAATGATCCCCCCCCGCACCAGATGAAGTCTCCCTCTGTTGTCCAGGCTGGAGTGCAGTGGGTGATCTCTGCTCACTGCAACCTCCGCCTCCTGGGTTCTAGCAATTCTCCTGCCTCATCCTCTGGAGTAGCTGGGACTACAGGCACACACCAACATGCCTGACTAATTTTTGTATTTTTAGTAGAGACAGGGTTTCACCATGTTGACCAGGCTATCTGGAATTCCTGACCTCGATCTGCCTGCCTCGACCTCACAAAGTGCTGGGATTATAGGTGTGAGCCTCCACGCCTGGCCAAGAATGACTTTTTTAAGCTAACCATGTCTCAGATCAGGAGCTATGTTCATTCTGTCCCCCGGAATGCCATGCATTTTGCACTTGCAAACCTGTACTTTTCTATATGTGTTTTTTTCTCTATAATAATTTTTTTTAACTACTAAAAGGATGATAGCCAAGGGTCTCTGCAAATTTTTTTTTTAAGATCTTGCTCTTTGGCCCAAGTTGGAGTGCAGTAGTGCCATCTTGGCTCACTGCAACCTCTGCCTCCCAGGTTCAAGCAATTCTCCTACCTCAGCCTCCTGAGTGGCTGGGATTACAGGTGTGTGCCACCACACCCAGCTAATTTTGTATGATATGGGATTTCACCATGTTGGTTAGGCTAGTCTTGAACTCCTGATTTCGTGATGCACCCACCTCAGCCTCCCAAAGTGCTGGGATTACAGATGTGAACCACTGTGCCGGGCCACAATATATCTTTTGTATAGACCAAAGCCTTCTCTACATTCTCTACATCTTGTATTCTTATATGTCATGCAGAAATATCACCATAAATTTGTGATCTGCAATATTGAAAATGTTCTTTTTGTGGCTGTTGAACATGGGATGGTGTGGACACTGAAGATTTCTATTGGGGGAAAGCTGGGGTTCTTAGTAGAGATAGAGAACATGTAATGTTGAGGGTTTTTTATTTATTTATTTGTTTATTTTTATTTTTTTTATTATTTTTTTAAAGATGGGGTTTCACCATGATGGCCAGGCTGGTCTTGAAATCCTGACCTCAGGTGATTCACCCACCTCGGCCTCCCAGAGTGCTAGGATTACAGGTGTGAGCCACCGTGCCCGGCATGTTGAGGTTTTATTGGTGTTCTCCATCAGCTCTATGCAGAACAGGATTAAGAAAACACTTATGTGACTGGGTACAGTGGTTCATGCCTGTAATTCCAGCACTTTGGGAGGCCAAGGCCGGCAGATCACTTGAGGTCAGGAGTTCAAGACCAGCCTGGCCAACATGGTGAAACACTGTCTCTACTAAAAATATTTAAAAATTAGCCAGGCATTTTGGCATGTTCCTGGAATCCCAGCTATTCAGAAGGCTGAGGCAGGAGAATTTCTTGAACATAGGAGGTGGAGGTTGCAATGAGCCAAGATTGTACCACAGCACTCCAGCCTGGGCAACAGAGCAAGACTTCATCTCAAAAAAAAAAAAAAAAAAAAAAAAAAAAAAAAAAAAAAAAAAAAAAAAAAAAAAAAAAAAAAAAAAAAAGAGCAGAAAAGAAAAGAAAACACTTATTTGAACAGAATAGCATTTATTACCCGGAAAGTTCTAAAAAACATTATTAGGAGATACCTGCTCTCTAGAGTGCTAAAGGAAGACTACCTAAAATCACTATTGAAAATTACAAACATGAGAGATATCTTTATCTTGAATTTTGCATAGAACTGATGTTTTCTTTATGCTTAAATTTAGACTATAATTTACTTTTGGGGGGTAATATTCCAGTAATGGTGTTGTGTCTGTCTGTGTTATGCATTAGCACATCATAAAAATTTGTCCTAGTGCAGTTGGTTTTAATAATTCACTTGGTATCCTGAAATTACTGGTAAAAAAAGAAAAAAAAAAAAATTCACTTAGTTAAAGAGCTCCCTGGAAGATTTTTTGACTATAGAGTTAATTATTTTTCTGTTCATTATTAAGTATCTTATTTATTTATTTATTTATTTTGAGGCTAAATCTCACTCTGTTGCCCAGGCTGTAGTGTAGTGGCATGGTCTTGGCTCACCGCAACCTCCACCTCCTGGGTTTAAGCGATTCTCCTGCCTCAGTCTTCCAAGTATCTGGCATTATAGGTGCCACCACCACACTCAGCTAATTTTTGTATTTTTAGTAGAGATGGGGTTTCACCACGTTGACCAGTCTGGTCTCGAACTCCTGGCCTCATGATCCACCTGCCTTGACCTCCCAAAGTGTTGGGATTACAGGCATAAGCCACTGCTCCTGGCCTATTTATTTTTTTTTTGAGACAGTTTTTGCTCTTGTTGCCCAGGCTGGAGTGCAATGGCATAAACCCGGCTCACTGCAATCTCTGCCTCGTGGGTTCAAGTGATTCTCCTGCCTCAGCCTCCTGAGTAGCTGGGATTACAGGCATGCACCACCACATCCGGCTAATTTTGTATTTTTAGTAGACATGGGGTTTCTCCATGTTGGTCAGGCTGGCCTCGACTTCCCAACCTCAGGTGATCTGCCCACCTCAACCTCCCAAAGTGCTGGAATTACAGGCATGAGACACCATGCCCGGCCTCATTAAATATCTTTATGCAGCTAATTTGCATAAATCATCATATTTAATCTGGCAGCTGCTTTTCTTAGGTTTTCTTAGTATACATATGTCTTTGGAAAATAAAAGCTCTTATCTTTGTTTACAGGTGAGAAAAACTGAAAAAAACACAGGGCTTTGTACTTACTGGGTGTTTGACAAAATATTCCTTTTGGGCCAAAAACATTGGCATTATTGGTGAGCTTGTTAGAAATTCAAAAACTGGTCTGGGAGCAGTGGCTCCTGCCTGTAATCTGATCACTTTGGGAAGCCAAGACAGGTGGATCAGCTGAGGTCAGGAGCTTGAGAACAGCCTGACCAACATGGAGAAACCCCATCTCTACTAAAAATTAGCTGGGTGTGGTGGGGCATGCCTGTAATCCCAGCTACTTAGGAGGCTGAGGCAGGAGAATAGCTTGAACCCATGAGGAGGAGGTTGCATAATCCGAGATCAGGCCATAACACTCCAGCCTGGGCAATGAGAGTGAAACTCCATTTCAAAAAGAAAGAGAGAAAGAAAGAAAGAAAAGAAAAGAAAGAGAAATTCAAAAACTAAGACTTTGTTCCAGATCTTCCTGAAAAAATAATCTCCATTAACAAGATCTCCAGTTTATCATACAGATTAAATTTTGAAAGGCTCTTTCCAGCTCAACATGTCTTTTCCATCTGAAAAATATACATAAGTCATTCTGTATGATGTACGTGTAACAATAAAAAAGTGTACATGTTGTGTTCATGCCCTTCAGTGTATACTTTATCATCAAGAAAAATAACATATATACACTGATGTTGTGGATCTTATACTACTCTCTTTTCTCAGTTAGAGAATACATTAGAGAATATTTCTGTGTTGAATACTATTTTATTGGATAATTTTAGTCACTCCTACAAGTCAGAACAAGATCTTTTTACTCTCTCATTTCACCTTGAGTCAAATTAAAAATTCTGTCCATAACCACTTGGTAAATATGTGTTATGTGTTTTTCAGGGACCATTGACATTTATGGATGTGGCCATAGAATTCTCTCTGGAGGAGTGGCAATGCCTGAACACTGCACAGCAGAATTTATATAGAAATGTGATGTTAGAAAACTACAGAAACCTTGTCTTCCTGGGTGAGGATAACTTTAATACACAATTCCTAATATACTCTAAAGATTTCATTTCTCTTTTTTGTTGCATGTATTTTGGCAATTTATGCTTTACATCAATGAGTTTCATATACCAGTTTTTGAAAATCTAAGATTTGTCTGTGGATGTTTCATCCTGATCTGAACTTTCCACATTTCTGACCTGATCTCTATTTTTCATTCTAGATTAGTGATAGTTCTAGAAATTTAGTGGCATAAAATACTGTTGCCCACACCTTAAAATCTAATTGCTACAGTTGGGCACAGTGGCTCATGCCTATAATCCCAGCACTTTGGGAGGCTGAGACGGGTGGGTCACAAGGTCAGGAGTTCGAGACCAGCTTGACCAACATGGTGAAACCCTGTCTCTACTAAAAATACAAAAATTAGCTTGGCATGGTGGCACATGCCTGTAATCCCAGCTACTCAGGAGGCTGAGGCAGAAGAATTGCCTGAACAGGGGAGGTAGAGGTTGCAGTAAGCCAAGATCATTGCCACTGCACTCCAGCCTGGGTGACAGAATGAGACTTTGTCTCAAAAAAAAAAATCTGGGAGAGAGATCCAAGATGGCCGGTCACTAGCAGCTCAGGATTGCAGCTCCCAGTAAAAGCGCAGAGAGCCAGTGGATGCCACACTTACCGATAAATTTTTGCTGCCCACGGACCAGGACATTCCCAGCGGAGGAGCCCCACGGGTCGCCAGCGCGACCCTTTCGGCTGGCGCGGCTTTTTTTGCCGGCGCCTCGGCTGGGCGGCTCTTGGTGTGGAGTAAACGGGACTGAGTCTCCTTTTGGATGATGTTTGGCGCTCTGGGAAGTCAGAGCAGTCCATCCAGCTGACTGAAAAAGGGACTGAGAAGCCAGACCGGAGACCCC
>PVKP010033279.1:0-25146 GCA_004027715.1 Plecturocebus donacophilus | reverse complement strand
GATTAGGTCTTTTCACGTAGTCCCATATTTCTTGGAGACTTTGTTCATTCCTTTTTACCCTTTTTTCTGTCATCTTGCCTTCTCGTTTTATTTCATTGAGTTGATCTTCGACCTCTGATATCCTTTCTTCTGCTTGGTCAATTCGGCTGTTGAAACTTGTGCATGCTTCACGAAGTTCTCGTGTTGTGTTTTTCAGCTCCATCAATTCACTTATGTTCTTCTCTAAGTTGCCCATTCTCGTTAACATTTCGTTAAATCTTCTTTCAAGGTTCTTAGTTTCTTTGCATTGGGTTATAACATGTTCTTTTAGCTCACAGAAGTTTCTTATTATCCACCTTCTGAAGCCTGATTCTGTGAGTTCATCACACTCATCCTCCATCAAGCCTTGTTCTCTTGCTGATGAGGAGCTGGGATCCCCAGTAGGAGGAGAGGCATTCTGATTTCGGGTGTTCTCAGCCTTTTTGCACTGGTTTCTTCCCATTTTTGTGTATTTATCCACCTGTCGTCTTTGTAATTGCCGACTTTCAGATTGGGTCTCTGAGTGGACGTCTGGCTTGTTGGTGATGAAGTTTTTTCTGTTTCTTAGTTTTCCTTCGGGGGGTGCTCCTTCCCCACAGAGCTGGGCCTTCCCAGGTTCAGCTGTGCTTCTCAGTCCTCAGCGCTTCCAATTGCTGTTCTCCTTGTGGGGATTGGACCCGCCGAGCCTGACTAAAAGGGCACCACCCAGTCCCGCACACTCCGCACCGAGAAGCGCCGCGCCGGCCAAAAGAGTCGCGCTGGCGACCTGTGTGGCTCCCTCGCCGGGAATCTCGCAGTCCATGGGCATCAAATATTCGTCTGCAACTGCGGCGTTCACTGGCTCTCTGCGCCCTCACCGCGAGCCACAATCCCGAGCTGCTGCTACGCGGCCATTTTGGATTCTCTCTCCGCCCGGTGATGAAGTTTTTCGGTTTCTTAGTTTTCCTTTGGCGGACGCCGGTTCCCCACAGAACCGGACCTTCCCGGGTTCGCTGTGCTTGCTGTGAAACTCTCAGTCCTCAGCGCTTCCAATTGCTGCCCTCCTTGTGGGGATGGGACCAGCCGAGCCCGTCCGTCCCGTATACTCCGCACCGGGAAGCGCCGGCCGGGCGCCGGCAAAAGAGCCGCGCTGGCCAAAAGAGTCGCGCTGGTGACCCGTGTGGCTTCTCTGCCGGGAATCTCGCGGTCTGTGGGCAGCAAAAATTCGTCGGAAAGTGCAGCGTCCACTGGTTCTCTGAGCTTTCACTGGGAGCTACATTCCTGAGCTGTTGCTAATCGGCCATCTTGGATCTCTCTCCCCTCTTTTACTTTTAAATACAGTTCATGTAAAAGACCCTGCTGAGACTTCCAGAAGAAATCAAATGTAAATTCAAACTTACTCAGTAAAACTATGAAATTATGGCATTACACCTCCTAACTAATCATAACTAGTAGTTATATAAATGGTTTTCAAATATTTGACACATATCTAATTGAATTATCACAATAACCCCATGGAATCCTGGCTTTATATAATTGATATAATAATGGGTAAAAGCTTAGAATATGAAAGAACATAGTGAACAGCATCAAAAAATACAAAGAAAAAGATACATAAATTGAATCTAACAATGTAAAGAGAAAAAGATGTCCAAAATCTAATCAACAACTGCTTCATAGCAGTATTCCCCATCAAATGAAATTGAAAGGACAATCATTAGGCATACATAGCGGATAAACTAAATGAAATGATGTGTTAACTTAATTGATTCAGTGTCATCAAATATGAACAATTTAGCAAGATTATTTTTTAAATTTAATTGCTTATTCAACCTTAATAAGACTTGTATGAGTACTACCTCCAAGAATATATAAAAAGAATTAACGGAGAAAAAAAGCTGGGCTGAGTGATTAAAACTTCCATCAGGAATAAATAAGTAAAGGCTGAATGCTGCAAAAATTGTCACCCATACTTAATCATGAAGAATTAAAAGTATAAGCCATTCTGAAAAACTCAGTGGTAAGGTCTTTAAACAAGAAAACTTCTTCAAACTAGTCCATAACTATATTGATTCAAAGTTAATGCCTCAGCAGATACAAAACACCAAACATCTTTACTGAGTGGTGTAGAAAAAAGTTGGATTTAAGCTGGAAATTTATCAAGTTAAAAAAAGAAAATGTCTTATTTCAGCCAGACACAATGTTCAAGCTAGGAGAATATGTGGCATTACAATTTCAAACTTTGACTGCCTACATCAAGTTTAACTATCAACCCCAACAAAAAGTGGGCAAAAGATATGAACACTTTTCAAAAGAAGACATTTATTCGGCCAACACACATATGAAAAAATGCTCATCATCACTGGTTATTAGAGAAATGCAAATCAAAACCACATTGAGATACCATCTCACACCAGTTAGAATGGCGATCATTAAAAAATCTGTAGACAACAGATGATGGAGAGGAGGTGGAGAAATAGGGACACTTTTACACTGTTGGTGGGAGTGTAAATTAGTTCAACCATTGTGCAAGATAGTGTGGTGATTCCTCAAAGATCTAGAAATAGAAATACCATTTGACCCAGCAATCCCATTACTGGGTATATACCTAAAGGATTATAAATTGATCTATTATAAAGACACATGCACATGTATGTTCACTGCAGCACTGTTTACAATAGTAAAGACTTGGAACCAACCCAAATGCCCATCAAAGATAGACTGGATAAAGAAAATGTGGCACATATACACCACAGAATACTATGCAGCCATAAAAAAGGATGAGTTCATGTCCTTTGCAGGAACATGGATGAATCTGGAAACCATAATTCTCAGCAAAATGACACAAGAACGGAAAACAAAACACCACATGTTCTCACTCATAAGTGGGTGTTGAACAATGAGAAGACATGGACACAGGGAGGGGAACATCACACACTGGGGTCTGTTGGGGATGAAGGCTAGGGGAGGGATAGCAGGGGGTGGGGAGATTGGAGAGGGGTAACATTAGGAGAAATACCTAATGTAGGTGATGGGGGGACAGAGGCAGCAAATCACCACGGCGTGTGTATACCTATGTAACAACCCTGCACGATCTGCACATGTACCCCAGAACTTAAAGTAAAATTTTTTAAAAAATGAAAAAAAAATATCAATCCATTCTGATATAAAGAAAAAGAAAAATATTCCATAGGTGCCTTCTGAGTTTTTACTCAATTATAATTATGTTTGTATATATGTTTCTTAGCTGCTTCAAGTCTTTTCTGTGAAGAAAAAAAAAAAGACAGGCTTTAAATAAAAATCCCTACCTACTATATGAGACACATCCATATACAGAAAATGTTTCCAAAACTGAACCATTTCACTTGTACTCCCTGATCCCTACTTGAAACATAAATAAGTAAATGAATTTTTAAGATAAATTAAACATTAGTACACTTTAAAAGTAGATTTTTAAGTAAAGGCAAACTGCAATTTTTTTTTCAGTAAAATCAAGGCACAAAGCCAAAATTCTTTATCATATGATTGGCAAATGGCTTAAAATTTCAGGGGGTGGGCAGGAAAGACTAGTAGTTGAACTCTACATCTGTCAAAAGAGGATGCGAGTTTACTACAGGGAGATTCTAATAACTGAAATCCCTGATAGTTTTAAGATTAAGACCGTAAAACAGGGAATCACAAGCTTTCTCACCGAAACATCCCTAAATAAATGCGGCAATAGACACCGACCTCATATACATGAGAGTCTGGGAATAGAACCCTAAAGTGCTATAGTGATCAATTCTCTGCCACATTAAATATATTATCTTAAAATAACTGTGCTAATTCCTTTTTGACTCCATAATATCTCACTAAAATTCATACTTAAAAAGAATGTACCACATTGATATTTGTACTTTTTTCACATATCCAGCTCTGAAAAGAATTGAACTAGGGGTTCTCACCCCTTCTGTTAAAACCAGAACTGTAGGCCTTTGTGAAAAAGCACATATTTTATATTTGAAGGAAAGCTAATCTAATAAATTCCTAGGTTTAATCGGTGATTGTCTCCCGATTCAACTTTACTTTCACACACACACACACCCACACACCCCCCCACACACTCACCCCACAAGTGAGATGTTTTACTTTTTAACATTTATTTCTTGAATGCTTGATCCTTACAATGTTATCATATCCTGTAATATAGAAGTATAATTGATAGCCATGTTATAGACAATTCTTTTTCAACAATTAAGGATTAACTCTAGTAACAAATTGCAAATATTAGCAAGAAAATCAACCGGTGATAATGCATACCTTGTTTTCACCTAATTATAAAAATTATCTTAAAAGGTTATATGACTTATATAGTTAGAAGTCATAACTATGCATAATTATATATTTGAGTTTAAATTATATTAAATTAAATACTCTGAATTTAAATTATCTTTATGAATTTTATAATTAAGCCAGTCTTACAATTTGTATAAAAATCCTTTAACAAAAAAATTAGATCTAATCTCAAATTTTAAGAAAGACCTGTTTTTTTGTTTTTTTTTTTTAAAAAGTCATTAATTTTCAGTCATCTTTTGGACTAACATTCACATGTGAAGAGATATCCGTTATTATTTTTGCATTTAAATTCAAGGGTAAATAAAAATCATTAATAAAAGATTATTTTAAATTTTCAAATTTAAATTAGTGGGCTTCCTAAACTTTGGGACAATTTTGGTAAATGCTTTTTGCTTCAAAACTATAAACTGATATATATAATTATAAATGTAATTTTCATCTAAGTTATTTAATTTGAGATAATTTAAATTCAAAGATATCATGAATAGGTATTATAACTTTTAATTATATTACTTTGAGATATTTATTTTTATAACACTTTAAGAAAAAAATTACAGGTCATGCACTATTCCCACTTCTTTTTACTTTATCTCATATAAAAACTGATCCTTGTGTTCTGGGGGAAAAAAAAACTTTCACTATCATAGTATATCCATTTTCTCCAATAACATTTATAAAATTTTAACAGTTAAGTGTAACTTATTCAAAAAATGTTACTTAACAAAATTTTTAAGTACATTTTATTAGTCAAGTTCTTAGAATCACTGAGATCCCTATATTTAATTTCCTAGTTACTGAAAGGATCACTTAACTACTAAAATCAGATATCTTTACAACATCAACAAAATCAATGCAATAAACTGTCAAAATAGAAAAAATCTGTCATGTTTCTGCTGGAAGCCCAGTTATTCCTACATATTCTAATACACAAAGATCAGTTAAAACAAAAGAAACAGTTACTGGGAGTTCTTTATCATGGTTTTCTCCTTTGTGAATTAAGCACAAATTTAATGGTTAATGCCAGTCAAAATAGCTTCTTCACAGTTATACACATAAACTAAATAAACAATGAATATATAAAAATATATTATTTTCTCCAGAGGAAGCCCCGTTAACTTCCTGGACAGGAAGAATTAAAAACAAACAAAAACATGCAACATGCTGTACCAAGTACCACAAAAAATTCATCAGTGAGTGTTTTTTGGTTGTTGAGAAATGTTAAACTATAAAAAAGGTAATATTACAAATATCTATCTTCTCACCAACTAGAATTTATAACAAATGACATTCACAGTATGCATTCAAATTCATCTAAATATGAAACCATATTTGGTTCACTTTAAGTACATATAAAAGAATAACTAGAGATAAAGTTGACACCCACCGTTCACCACCTCCAGTAGCAATCCCCTTCTTCACCTCCTTACTAGCAATCACTATCATGAAATTGGTATGTGGCCTCCTAATTCATTTTCCACATTTTAATTTACATATTTAAATAACAGAGTTGTGTTTCATTTATATTTTCAGTTTTCATAAATGACCTCATACTGAAAGTACTTAATTCTTTTAATTCTTTAAATTTCTGAGATCTATTGCTGTATTTATTGACCTACTTTGTTCCTTTTAACTATGCTTTTATCAAGTAGCAAATCACATATACATAGCACATTTTATTATTCCATTCCCCTGCTGATGAACATGTAGATTATTTCTAACTTTTTACAATTTCAATGCTTTAACACATATCCTTTCTGAACAAGTTTCTTTGTTCACAAGTAAGAGTTTCTCTAAAAAAAAAAGAGTTTTGCAATCTCAGAACTCTTGATATGTTGTGCCAGATAATTCCTTATTATGGGGGTCTGTCCTATAAATTGCAGAATGTTTAATAGCATTCCTGGCCTCTATCCACTAGAAACTAATATAACTCCCCAGGTATGACAACAAAAAATATCTCCAGGCATTGCCAAATGTCCCTTGAGGGGTAAAATTGCCCCTGTTGAGAACCACTGTTCTAAGGTCCATACAAAAGTAAAACTGATGGGTTATATGTATTGATATATTTTCCATTTTACTGGATACTGGATACTGCCTAACTGTTCTCCACTCTGTCAAGTTACACACCCATCAGCTTATAATACCTCTGGGTTCCAAACACCCTTACCAAAACTTGACAATGTATGATGATTTAAGTTTTTCCAATAAAATAAATCATTCATTTTTCAAAGGGAGACTGTCACTGAAACCATTCAAGAATAACAGGTATCAATGTACCACTTCTAAGAAATTATAAAAACTGAGCTTAAATGAGGGAAATTATCTATATTATATTTCCTTCTTCTTTGCCTTTGTTCTGTTAGGCCCTTTTTTCTTGGCATACATGTATATTAGTATTAATATAATAAATTAATTCAAACTGTATAAAACTTATTTTACCTGTAGGCTTCAAAATTATGATACTTGGTCTACATTTCTTAATAACACTTTCAAGAGAATACAAGAGTTTTAAATCACTCATTTGAAATCTTTTGACTGATATCATGACTTATCAAAGATTCAACACTCTTAGACTTTTAATTGCTGGCCTATACATGTAAATACAGACTGAATATTCACAAGAGAAATACCCATTTCTAAATTCTCTATCTGTAAAACAATCTATTGAACAAACTGACTCTAAAAATGGAATCAGACTGAATCAAGATGGTACACTAAACATACATTCTGCCTTCCCCTCCCACCCTAAATCCACAGAAATTTAGATACCCAATCTCTAGTTCCAGATTTTCAGTTCCCTATAAAAATTAATTGTAATTCCTGCTTATCACTTCTATGAGATAACTATAGCTTTTTAATATAAACTCACTTGGATAAGCAATCTTGTATGGGTTTCTGTTACTGGCACCCAAAGACCCTTGTCTAATGACACATTGAAATAATGATTCCACCTATAATTATTCTAACATAAGACTAGAAAGCCAAAGCAGGCCAGAAACTAAAAGGAATACCAGAAAGACAGGAAACATCTTAATTTAACCTTAAAATAATATTTTTAAAAATCCTGTACAAATCACTGCAAAATACAGGAGTTGCTGTTGCTCTGAGGATAGCCCAAGTACAAAAAAGTCATGAACTTGAAGCTAAAGGAAGTCTTAAAGCTATCAACAACACGAATAGTAAGAATATCCACACAGGCTACTCTTTCCCCACCTCTCACCTATGGCACCACACCCCACAGCAAAGCAGCTAGTGGCAGAGGTATCTGTCCTCTCCAGAAGGAGCCATGAGGAAGGGCCCTTCATTAAAACCAAATTATTTAGAAGTCTTGTGCCCAATCTAAGGAATACATACCTCAGCATCTTGTAAAAAGTAATCATTACAGATTTCTGGACAACTGTATAGAATGATCGAAGCAGTGTTTTAGGAAGATTAATCCAGTATCAGTAAAAATGAAGTAAGGAGAGAAAAAAATACAGATAGCAAAGTCAGTCAAGAAACAGTACAGGTGTAGTGGGTCCTGAAATCAAGACAGAGACCTCATGGAACAGAAAGAAAGACACAGATTAATCTAAATATATTGATAAAAATAGGCCCGGCAAGGTGGCTCACACCTATTTTTGACCTCATAATCCTAAGATTAATTTAATAATGAATGCTGAGTGCTAGGGATAGTATAATAAAGTGTTTAATAACCATGGTCTTAAGGATTAAATAAATTAAAAACAGGCCTGGTGCGATAGCTCACGCCTGTAATCCCAGCACTTTGGGAGGCCTAGGTGGGTGGTTCACTTGAGGTCAGGAGTTTGTGACCAGTCTGACCACAATGGTGAAACCTCGTCTCTACTAAAAATACAAAATTAGCAAGGCATGGCGCCCCATGCCTGTAATCCCAGCTACCTGGGAGGCTGAGGCAGGAGAATCACTTGAACCCAGGAGGTGGAGGTTGCAGTGAGCCAAAATTACTCCACTGTACTCCAGCCTGGGTAACGAGCAAAACTCTATCTCAATAAATAAATAAATAAAATATATTAATAAAAATAGAATGAACTTGTTGAATGACTTGATACAATGAGAGGAAAAGACAGGGTAAAGATTGTTTTATTTTATCTTACTTTATTTTATTTTGCTCGCTCTGTTGCCCAGGCTAGAGTGCAGTGGCTTGATCTTGGCTCACAGCAGCCTCTGCCTCCGCCTCCTGGGTTCAAGCAATTCTCCTGCCTCAGCCTCCTGAGTAGCTGGGATTACAGGCATGAGCCACCACAACTGGCTAATTTTTGTATTTTCAGTAGAGACAGGGTTTTACCATGTTGGTCAGGCTGGTCTCGAACTCCTGACCTCATGCTCCAACCGCCTCAGCCTCCCAAAGTGCTGGGATTACAGGCATGAGCCACCGTACCAGGCCTGTTTTATTTAACCCTTAGAAAATGGTTATTAAAAAATTTTATTATACTATCCCTAGCACTCGGCACTCATTAAATTAATCTTAGGATTATGAGGTCAAAACTAATACTAGAGTTTGGGGCATGAGATAGTAGTATGAGGCAATAAGAGAGAAGTCTTGAGAGAACACTAGATTAAAAATACTAGTGGTTATTCCCATTATTGAAATGCTGTAAATTTCGTTTTTGTTTTAAAAAGGTATTTTTATACCAAATTTATGTATAAACGTTTTTAACTTTGTATTATGAAGTACCTGATATATGCAAAAGAATACATATATTAGATACAGATATGTTATAAAGCATAAAAATAATATGTACATAATAAACTTACCTCTGAACCTAAGAAGTAGAACATTACCAATAACTTCAAGCTCCTGGTGTATTCTTCTGTAATTCTAACCGTCTGCTCCACCTCACACATAGACAATTATCCCAAATTTTATCTTAATCATACCCTTACTTTTCCTTAATGTTTTACTCTATATTTATGTATGATTAAACAATATATTGGTTAGGTTTTAACTTGTTTTGAAGTTTCTCATTTAAAATAGTATCACATATTTTTCAGTGAAGAAACGTATTTTTTCATTAAATATTAGGTTTCTAAGATAAGTCATGTATACATACATGGCTTTAGGTCACTCATTTGCACTGCTATATAACATTGCAACGTATAAATATGCCATAACTTATTCATCCTATCTCCTTACTGATGTATTTACAGGTTTTCGGTGTTACCAACTGTTTTTATCAAGTATTCTTGAATATATCTCCTAATGCACACTTCCAAGAATTTCTCTCACACAACCAGTAGAGGAATTGTGTTGAAGGTAATGTGCATATTCCATTCTACAAGATAATGCCCAACTGTTTTACTTTATTACAAAGACAAGCTATTAAAATTTGAAAGCCAGCACCAAAGAACAAAGTAAAATACATGCTTAATTAAATGTATGTCACAGACAAGCAAACAAATCCACATAAAAATAATCATCACCATTCAGAATGTCACTGCCCAGCATTACAGGTTAAAATTATATAAGCATCTCATAGGAAACTATCTCCTCACTCGCTTCTCTTCTGTCAGTGGAATAATTACCATTTCTATGCGTCACTCTCTTAGACAAGGTTTTCTGGGTACCAGTAACAGAAACCCAAGCAAAGTTGCTTAGCCCAAAGTGACAACTTATATTAAAAAGAAATCATGGTCTCCCACAGAACTGATGAACAAGAATTTTAAAACAGATCTTTATAAGGGTCTGGAAATCAGAACTGCAAAGCTGCCAGGAATTAACGTTGTTGTATCTCTCAGAGACCTTGGACCTCTCTGGTAGTGGGCTTCATTTTATTCTCCACATGCCAGTGCCCTCTGTTTTTCTATGACCACAGGCTAGCTATGGCTGTCCCAGCCTCAGTTTTACATGTCCTTCTAGAAGAAAAGCCTTACAGAATCAAACTCGCATCTTTGCCATCCAACATTTTTACAGAGTTGAAAATTATTTAGCCCAGTTTAGCATAGAGTCCTACTGGTGGTCCTAACAGTTATGTAATGGGAATACGAGGGTCGCACTTACATAGCTGCAAAGGCCCACCCTTTGAGCAGAGTATCACTTTTCAGACAAGAAGGGCTCAAGCTGAGCAGGCAACCAAGAAAGCATCTAGAACAATGACCAGTGGAAAACAATATAAAGCATAATGTAAAGCAACTCTGAGACGCCTAACCGTAATTCCATACAACTTCTCACAGAGCCCTGAAATCAGTATTTTAAAGTCAAATAAGTAAATTAAGTACCCAATAGTAATTCTAATAGCAGATACCAGCTTATCACTGGCTATATATACCACTTTCCATTCCCAGTGTCAAAAGCGATTTATGACCCTTTATGACATCCTACTTTTTATGTTGCTCCTATCCTTCCTGTTCGTCATCAAACTCTCTGCAGCATATGATGCAATTAACTACCCCTGACTTAAACCTCTTTCTTTACTTATCTGATGAAGCCCTCTCTTGGTTCCTTTCTGACCTGGCAGTTTTCTTTACTCGCATATTTTTCTCTGTTTAAGTTTTAAACATAGGTAGTTCTTAGATATGACACCAAAAGCATAAGTAGCAAAAGAAAAAATAGATAAACTGGGTATCTTCAAAATTTTAAATAACCATGTTATTTCAAAGGACAACTCAACAATTCACTTTAGTCATGTGGAAAGACAAGCCACAGAATGGAAAAAAATGTTTCTAAATCATGTAAGAGACTTGTACCTAGAATATAAAAAGAACCCTTAAAATTCAATGATAGAGGGACAACCCCAATTAAAAAATAGGAAAAGAATCTGAATATACAAATCTCCAGAGAAGATAAACAAATGACCAGAAAGCACATGAAAACATGCTCAACATCATTAGTCATCAGGAAAATCCAAATCAAAACCACAATGGGAGTGAAGTCAGCAAAATGGCAAAGTAGGGAGCTCCAAGTTCTCTCTACCCATAGAAACATCAAAAAACAAGCAGTAACTTTAAGAACCAGCTTTGTCAAAACCATGGAACAGTCGAAGTTTTACAATAGCCAAATGAATGTTGAATCAAGAGAAAGGCTACTTCAAAAGCTTTATTTTTTAATGCCCTAGCCCCATCTCTTCCCTGATACAAATGGCAGCATTAGGCTGTCTTCCCTCTCCGGTTCCAGAAACAGCAGAATAGACTGTATTTGGAAATTACTGTGTATATCTGTTATAACCTGTCTAGAAACTACCTTAATGACTGATGCAAGATGCTTGACTTTATTTCACCTAAGAACTCAGGCTAGAAAAGCAGCAATCATCTTGAAAACATGGCAAGTAGAACTAATAACCCATAGATGCCGGAGACAAAAGATTACTGTCTAAACATACAATAGTCACCTAAGGTCCAAAAGCTGAGGAGAATTTATTTGATAAATTAGGAACATAAAGGGGAATTTGGAAGACAGCACACTAATATGCATCATCAGAAAAAACTTGTGAGAACTCTAAGCTTCCACCTTGGACTGCTTCCTAGGCTTAGTACAAGCCTGGCTAACTATTGAAGGAGTGCCCCCAAAGAGAGCCCATCTGCAAAGAATGGGAGAGACATTCTTGTTTGGTTGGTTTGTTTTTTCTTTGTTTCACCTCCTGACATTCAAGGCAGTTTTTCCACAACTCTAGCTAAACACAAGCTAAAGAACAGAGAATTTGCTGACTGCACATAACAAGGAATAAAGTCTTTGCAAAAATGGTTTCAGAAAACAACTAAACAAGTCAGGCATGGTGACATGTACCTATAGTCCCTGCTACTTGGGAGGCTGAGGCAGGAGGATTCTTTGAGCCTAGGAGTTCCAGCCTGGGCAACATAGTGAGACCCCATCTCTTAAAAAATAAAAACAAAATTAATGTTACAATCTGTCTCAAGAAGAAACAGATCCTAACCTGACTCAAGACTTAATACTTTATTTTTTAAGAGATGGGGCAACATAGTGAGATCCCATCTCTTAAAAAATAAAAACAAAATGTAATGTTACAATCTGACTCAAGAAGAAACAGAAACTAACCTGACTCAAGACTTAATGTTGACCCCTATTACATTATAGGATGAACCTTCAGGACAAAAATTCTGTCTTGATCAATCTATGCAAGATACAGTAGAAATTCCACTAGAGTTTAAGACAACCTAGACTTAACTGTGCAAAGGAAGGAAGATAGCAATAACAATAACACTTCCCTCACATCAATTATCAGAATTATCAGAGAATATATATTAAAATGAATTTGTAAAGTAGATCTCATTCAGATGCAGATGAGTATTTTAAAAGATATATTTACTAAATGTAAACGTCATACTGCAAATCTGTCCCTCTTAAATATCAGAAGTTACACTAGGCAATACTGGGCATTGATCTCAAATTTCACTTGAGATCAATGCCCAGTATCCTGTGAAATTATTGCATTATATCACACTTTCATAACATAGGAGTCACCTGGGTCCAGGAGAGCAAAGCACTCTTTCAGTACTCTAAAGAATACCAGATCATGATTAGTGGTTCCCATTTCGATTTTTAGAGAGCAAGGTCTGTGACTTACTCCCATTTCTAGCCCTACGACAATGATTTTTTCAAGGAGATCAAGTATCAGTACATACAGGGAGGCATATGAAATTTGGGACCAAAACATCATTTTGTCCATTTTTGTTTCAAAGTTAGAGTTACTTTGAATTTTCAAATAACACAAAAGAAGGATCTATCAAAGTGGGACATGGAGGCCAGGTATGGTGACTCATACCTGTAATGCCAGCGCTTTGAGGGGCTGAGGCAGGAAGAACAATTCAGGCCAGGAGTTCACAACCGAGCCTGGGCAACAGAGTAAGACTACATCTCTACAAAAACAAAAAATTAGCTAGGCCTGGTAGAGCACTTGTTGTCCAAGCTACTCAGAGGCTGAGGTGGGAAGATCGCTCGAAGCCACAAGTTTGAAGTTACCATGAGCTATGATGGTGCCACTGCACCCTAGCCTGGGAAACAGAGCAAGACTATTTCTCTTTAAAAAAAAAAAAAAAAAAAGTAGGGCATGGGCTGAGAAGCTTGGCACCACGAGGTCATTAGATGAAATGAATTACTTAAGACATAAAAAGAAGACACCAATAAGAGTTTATGTACACCACTCCTCCATTGCTGGGACTATCGTAATGTAATAACCTCTTAAAAGGTCTACTACCTCCACTACAGCAATCACCAGAACTCATCTTCCACACTGCGGAAAACTACAGCCAAAACAGATTTCATCAGGTCACTTACCTATCCTCTTCAAATGGCTCCTGTCCGCTGGAGAATAAAATTAACCTGGCCTCTTCCCTCACTTCCCCCTCCAATTTATGGTCCTATCTGCCACCAACTCGCTCCAGCAACAGTGACCTGATTCAAGTTTCTTACATATTTTAAACTCTTTTCAGGCTTCTGTCCCTTTGCTCATGCTTTTCCTTCTTCTACCAATGTCCTTTTCACTCTCTTTACCAGTTCTGACTGATTTTTCAAAGCCCAGCTATAGCTTCCCAATCTGCCAAAAGTGTTCCACAAACTACAAGACTGGTTCAACTGTTCCTCTCAAATTCCTACAAAAATATGTGTCCATCTCTAACTTATCATATATTCTATTCAAATCAAGATTATATTTTTTTAATCTATCTCTTCCAGTAGATAATGAGGACTGCAAAACCAAGAACCAGGTGTTTATGGTTGTTTGCAGCTCATTTACCTATTACAGTGCTACTCCATAAATCTTTTAACTGAACTAAACTGCTGATCTTAATATTAGCTTTCAGGAAATTCTTTCCATCATTTAAAAAAAAAATGGAGGTTCCCCCACCCCACCAAAATTTTCATAATAGCTAGTGCTACAGAGGCATACAGGTATATTGATGAATATTATACAATGGTACCATAGTTGTTGGGCTAGCCAATTAAATGTTTTCAGATCCATTCCCCAGACTTAACCTGTACTGCTCTGTATCACAGGCAACTGTGTTCCCAAACAACACTGACCTCTGGCAAAGATCTGGCCAGTGAGAAGGCAATGATGGGTAAGCAGAAGGCAAAAGAGAAAGAAACCAGAGTATTTCTCCTCCCTGTCTCCCTACTTCCTGTGCATCCCTGACAGGAAACTGTCTTTTCCATAACTCCAGTTCTCTCCAGAGAGTTTAGCCCTCTGATGTCCCTGCTCCCAACATGCACCCCTACTATGGCTCTAGTTTCCCCACAGAGCCCTGGCTTCTATACTCTGGTATCACCACTTTCTGTACTGTGGTAGCACAGAGGCTTCCTGTTATTTTTAATAACCAAGTTGTCTCAGAGTCCCATTTGCTCCTGAGCAATTCTATTATCTGTCTAGTTCCTGGATCAAGTTTCCTCTACTGAAAGACCTGCAGTGGTTACTATTTTCTGGATGAATCCTGACTGTTTTTAAATGTCATTTAAGAAAGAAATATATGAAATAGTATAACACTTCAGCACAGTAGAGCATAAAATCTTTCAATCTTGAAGAAAGTTCATTATACAAAAAAAGCTCTAAATACAGAAACAGAGAGAGAACACCATGCATAAATTCAGAAAAGTAAAAATAAGGAATCTAACATTTTATTATACCAAAGTGTTCCTTACTGGAATTAAGTCTTTACTCAGCTGCAATATTTGTCTGAATTCAGTCAATCACTTATAATAAAATTGTCACTTTTTTGAAACTTAGTGGAGGGGAAAATTGGAAGGAATATGGGATATGGAGTCACTGCAGGCCAAGACATCTGTTCAAAGGGAAAAAAAAAAAGGTTAAAGGCCTCCTGTCAGTGACTCACCATTCAAATCTACAAAAGTCAGTCCTTTTTCAAGACAAATCCAACTGATCGGCTGAAAAAACATACCTTTATCCATTAAACATATTGCATTTAGTTTTTTCACAATATAAAACATCAAAGTTGAAAAGAACCACCTCAAACATAAGGAATAATGGGATAATCTGTAAATAGCTCAACATTAACAACTAATTATTACAGTACTTCTCAACTCCTTTTTCATGTAATCATTATATGAAATTCCTTTAACAGAGTCTGACAAAATAAAAATTCATTCAGTGTCCATAAAATATTTCAGAAAATGAAATACTTGTAGAGCAGAGAGAATATCTATTATCTGGTTTTTTTGTGGTTGTTTGTTTTTGAGACAGACATCAGCTCACTGCAACCTCCACCTCCTGGATTCAAGCAATTCTCCTGCCTCAGCCTCCCAAGTAGCTGGGACTACAGGCACCCACCACGATGACCAGCTAACTTTTGTATTTTTACTAGAGACAGGGTTTCACTATGTTGGCCAGGCTGGTCTTGAACTCCTGACCTCGTGATCTGCTCACCTCGGCCTCTCAAAGTGCTGGGATTACAGGTATGAGCCACCGTGCTTGGACTATTTGCTTTTTATTTTATACATAAACAAGGTTTATTAATCCCTGAGTGTTTGTTCTTGATCAAAGAAAAATTATATTCCTAACAATCCCAAAACTAAAGCAAAAAACTGACCTAAGAAATAGACTTTGGAAGAACTAGATCTGAAGTAAGAGGGACCTGACTTTAATAGCAAGTACTTGGTGAGCATAAAATTCTAGGCATTTTATGTAAATCACTTCATTTTATGTAAAACTCTCAGAGGAAATTTCACAGTGAGGAAATATAAATCCAAAAAGGTTGCAAAATTTTTCCAAGCCACTTAACCAGGAAACAGTAGAAGTAAAATTTCAGCTCAGTTTTGTCTCACTGTAGAGTATAGTTCTATTAAATATTCTCCCTTGCTTTCTCTGGAAAAATATGCCATGAGAGTGATTTCAAGCTAAAAATAAACCAGCAAATTATTTTTTGAAAAAAAAAAAAAAAAGAGGGCTAAAGCAACATGACAGTCTCTAGCTAATATTTTAAATATTTAATACAATCAAACTTTCACATATTAACATAAATATTTGTGTAAATATACTGAGAGCTTTACTCAGCATCTACTATGTTTCATGTTCTACAAATAGTTACAAGAAGGACCTACCTCAAAAAGTTCCTGAGTAATTACCAGTTAATACACATTTCTTACCCAAACAAAGGCCCTAAAATGAGATAAGCAACTTCAAGCCACCATCCCATGCATTCCTCTAACTGTGTACATGGTTTATTCCTCATATGCTGATAGAACAGCCTTGTCACACATGTTCCTGGCCAAGTGCTCCTCCTGGTCATGTGACTAGTGTCTAAAAACAGGGTGAAATGATGAATTATTTATAATCTAAGTCTCTTTGTACAAATGTTGATAAATGCTTTCTAGGCATTAGGTGGCCACCAATATCCTCCATACTACTCCTTTTCAAAAAATGCCCCACTCTAAGAAATATATTGTATATCACAATCCCATACACATACACATGTAACTGAAAAAATTTTTTATGATAACCACATTTACACTTACTCTGCAGAGTGCACTTGATATTTTTTATTTTTATTTTTTAATGATGATAGCAGCCCATGAAACAGCTCACAAACTACTAACCTACACTGGAATACTGCTCTTGAATTCAATCCCACTAAGTGACTGTTGAAATGAAAAGTGTTTTTCCTTCCTCTTCTCCATACTGAAGTAGGAAGCCAGTAAGACAAGATAGGAAAGGGAAAAGAGAAGGTGGCCTTCAACATATTTGGAGAGTTAGCACCAAAGGTCAAACTACTACCCTGGCCACTAGCTTAACAACAGCCAGCACCCAATTTATTATATGCCCTCCTTTTCCTTCTCTTCCCACCCACTACCACATTCCCAAAAGTTTCTCCTAAAAGAAGATGTTTCTTAGGCATTATTGCTATTAATGTAACTGTTTTTATTGGTTATTGTTAAATACATAACATAAAATTTACCACTTTAACCATTTTTAATTGTACAATTCAATGTTAAGTACATTCACAATGCTGTATCATCATGACCACTGTCTATAATTAGAACCTGCATCATCCCAAACAGAAACTCTGCATCAGTTAAACAATCATTCCCTAATGCTCCTCCTCCAGCCATGGTAATCTCTAATTCATTTTTTATAATATCATTTTATAAACATATAAAAAATAAGTAAAAATAGAATAAAACCCTACAGATGACCCAGACTCAACAAATTATCAAATTCTGCTATACTTATTTCAACTGTTCCAGACCTATTTCACCACTTCATACTTAAAACATACAAAAACTACAGATTCTTCTTATATAACCACAATGTCATTATCACAACAGTATCAATAATTCCTCGGTATCATCAAATGTTGAAATTTTAAAGGTAAAATCAACTAAATTACAAAAAAGATTTGCTTCCACCGAAGTTTTCATTGATCCCCTCAATAATGTCTAAATAGTTTCTTATAAAAACTGGTTTATAAAGAGTAATAGCTATTTAAGACCAAAAAACCCTACAATGTTTCAAATGAAAGCTTACTATTGACTAATTACACTGGTCACCATACACATTGACAAACCATTAAGGAGTGTTATATATTTTTCCACTACAAATCTAGAATGTTATTTAGTATCTCAATAATGAAAGGTTTCTCAGCAGTGCACCACAAAAGTCACCCAGTAAAACCTGTTAGCATCATTATTTATCTTCCATAAGCAATCATGACTAGAAAAGCCCATTTGTCTAGCATTATTTTTTTAAATGGACTAATAGATAAACTTTAAAACTGAGATTTATTTTGTTTAACCTCAGTTTTCTTAATAGTATTGTAGAATGTGAAGACATGATTATCCACAAAAAAACCTGTTGGTTTTGCAGAAAGGTCAAACTACAGTACTGAAGAGATATATGAACAAACTCTACTTAACAAACAATAGTAGTAACTGCTATTCCTATGAGGACTGACTCTGATGCACAAAAGTTTGACATAATAAAATCAAAAAATCTCATTTTCAAAACATAAAATTAGAGGACATAAAACAGAGGCTCGCTCAAATTTAACCTATACTTTTTCACATAGTACATTCACTAGTTAATAAGAAATTACCAGCCTGTGTTATATAAACAACCAAAGCTCAAAATATGAAATATAAAGCCAAATGTAAACAAGAAAATAATCTACGTGTGTTTTATACAGTATCTTTTCTAATCCTATGTATTTTTACTAATGCAAAATATATCAACTTAGAAAGTATAATCCTAATATTCTTTAAAGTTTGTGATTATAAGGGATTACCTCCAAGATCAAAAGCAGCGCTGCATGCATACTAATATCACATGATCTAACAGCACAAAAATTTGCTCTGCTCAAGTTGTGCATTACATGAGTGTCTAAAGTAAATCAAGAAAATTAAAACACTTAAGATGTTTAACAGGAAGCATTTGTGTATGTGTGTATTTAGATAAAGACATGTCACTATTTTTACCCAAATCACTTTCAAGTATTTGATTGAAGATCCTAGGACTTCTTAAAAGATAAATCAAGAAATGCCTGCTTTGTTTTCAGTGTCTCTGAAACCTGAAAAAAACTGAAAAGCTACAAATATAACACATTTGTGTAGCCAACATTTTTTAAATGATGTCAAGTTTCAAAGATAAAAACTTCTGCATTGTCTTTATAATATCATTTTTAAATTTTGCTAGAATAAAAAAATGTGGTTTAAAAATGCAACCAGCTAACATATTCTACATAGTCATCATTACTCAATGAGAAAAATAAGGCTAAATATTGAGTAAAGAATAAAAAACTAGAAAAAAAATTGCAAGGTGTACAAGTAATTCTACATCATAAAACATTGTAGGTTGGGCACAGTGGCTCACATCTATAATCCCAGCACTTTGGGAAGGCAAGGTAAGAGGATTGCTTGAGCCCAGGAGTTTGAGACCAGCTTGGGCAACATAGGGAGATGCTGTCTCTCAAAAAAATATTTTTTAGTAGGTTGGCATTGTGGCACATACCTGTGGTCCCAGCTATTCAAGAGGACTACTTGAGGTGGGAGGATCTCCTGAGCCTGGGAAATCAAGGCTGTAATTAGCAGTGACCTTGCCGCTACCCTCTAGCCTGGGCAACAGAGTGAGACAACCTTTTTTCTTTTACTTTTTTTTTTTTTTTTTTTTGAGATGGAGTCTCACTCTGCTGCCCAGGCTAGAGTGCGGTGACACAGTCCTGGTTCATTGTAACCTCCATCTCTCAGGTTCAAGTGATTCTCCTGCCCCAGCCTCCCAAGTAGCTGGGATTACAGGCATGTACTACAATGCCCAACTAATTTTTGTATTTTTTAGTGGAGATGGGGGTTTTGCTCTGTTGACCAGGCTGGTCTTGAACTCCTGACCTCAACTGATCCACATGTCTCAGCCTCCCAACGGGCTGAGATTACAGGCGTGAGATACTGTACCCGGCCAAGATTCTGTTTCAAAAACAACAACGACAAAAATTCTATTCATGTTTCAACTATAAACTATAAGAAGAAAAATCTAGGTCTATCAAATACTTTATAGAAATAAGCATTCTTAATTTAAACAGTAATTAGAGTTCTCTGATGGCTGTTATCCTAAATTATTCCAGGTCAATAAATTTACCTTTTGAAAACTAAAGTGTAATGTATTAAGTACATACTTTATTACCATTTTTTGAACGGAATAAAAAAATTCAGATATATCATAAATTAACTTCAATATCAAGAGACAGAAAAGTGAGAGAGAGAGAGAGAGAGAGAGAGAGAGAGTGTGTGTGTGTGTGTGTTGTGGCTGGCAATCTTTTTAACTTTCTAAACGAAGTCAACAATTTCATCTTGCCTTCTTACCACTGCCTCTTTCATAAGTGTCATGAAGAATGTGAAACTGTGAGCCTGGCTGGTGAAAATTACAGTGAGCCAAGATTGTGCCACTACACTCTAGCCTGGCCTACAGAGTAAGACGCTGTCTCAAAAACAAACAAAGAATAATAACTAATAATAATAATAATAATGTGGCTGGGCACAGTGGCTTACACTTGTAATCCCAGCACTTTGGGAGGCCAAGGCAGGCTGAATGCCTGAGTGCAGGAGTTCGAGACCAGCCTGGCCAACATGACACGGCCCCATCTCTACTAAAAAATACAAAAATTAGCTGGATAGTAGTAGCACGTGTCTGCAATCCCAGTTACTGGGGAGGTTGAGGCACAAGAATCACTTGAACCCAGGGGGTAGAGGTTGCAGTGAGATGAGACTGCACCATTACACTCCAGCCTGGGCAACCAAGCAAGACTCTGTCTCAAAAAATAAATTAGTTAATTAATAAATAATAATAATAATGCAAAGCTTCCTGACCTGTGAGCAACATACATAACCAATGTTATGGAAAACTAATCATCAAATCAACAGTTAAAGCATTATTCTGACATTTTCTTGCCTTCAAAAAAAATGTATCATTACTATTAATGTCCTTGACTCTTCAATATTAAAAGTATCATCAGTTCTTTTATAATATTTGTACAATTTCAACTTCCTTGACAGATTTAATTAACTCTTCTATTTTACTCAACACGAGTATCCCTTATACAAACTGCCTGAGACCGGAAGTGTTCTAGATTTTCTATTTTTTCAAATTTTTGAGTATTTGCATATACATAATGAGAAACCCTGGAGATGGGACCCAAGTATAAAAAAAATTCATTTATGCCTCACTTATACCTTATGTACACAGCCTTAAGATAATTTTACACAATATTTTATGCATGAAACAAAGTCCTCACTGGGATTCATGACAGATCAGGTTTGCTATTTTCCACCTCTGGTGTCACATCTGCACTAAAAAAATTTTGGATTTTGGATCATTTCAGATTTCAGTTTTTCAGACGGGGGAATCTCAACCTGTAGTAACAATTTTTAAGTTGCCATATATTGGGAACCCAGTAAGAGTCATACACTATCTTCAGTGCTTTTTACAAACATGACCGGCAACATGCCCACAATACACCTGCAAGGCAGTCACATCCCTATTTTACAAATGAGAAAACTAAGTCTCAGAAGGGTTGTTACTTCATGAAGACTGCATTCCTAAGTGGTGAAGCCAGATTCTAATCCAGATCCATTTAACTTTAAGGTCTGTTTGCTCTTCCCACTACCCTAGGCTCTCCCTTATGCAAACCTTGTTCATGGGTAAAAAACACATCTCCCATTATTTTTTTCCCCAGAAATGTATTTGGGATGGGGGCAGTAAGAGAAATTTCCAGGGCTTATTTTTGCAAACAGTAGGACACAGTTTTTTCCAAATATGGTTTACATTTTAATATTTTAAATATGAATAGTAAGAATTACTTTATTGGGGTGAAATTGGTCACTGGGGACAAAAAAATATTTGTAAAGAATGAATAAGACCTACTATTTGATAGCATAACTATTATTAACTATATTATTACCCAGGGTGACTAGACAATAATAACAATGGTACATTCTAAAGTAACTAAAAGTGTAATAATCTGATTGTAACACAAAGGATAAATGCTTGAGGGGATGGATACTCCATTCTCTATGATGTGATTATTTCACACAGCATGCCTGAATCAAAACATCTCATGTACCCCATAAATATATACACCTACTATATACCCACAAAAATTAAAAAATAATCAAAAAAGTAAAAATAAAAAAGAATTACATTATTAATAAAATAAGACTTAAAAACATCCATTAATCACAAGATTTCCTACAATAATACTGATGATTCTGAACAAAGCAAAGATCCAAAAGTTAGAATAATGTATTGGTAAAAGCATTGCTAAACAGTATCTGTGTTTACTAAGTATAAACAGTAATTTTCTAAGAATAAAATAATTACATGAAGCTCAGAATTGCTTATATAGTTAGTCCTTGAACATGGGTTTGAACTGTGGCAGTATGCTTACGTGGATTTTTTCAAAACATACATTTAAAACATTTTTTGGAGATTCACAATTTGAAAAAATTCAGATGAACCACACAGCCTACAAATATCAAAAATGAATGCATAAAATACATGTAGATACTAGTCTATGTGTTAATCAACGGTTTATATGATTGTCTATGTGTTAATCAACGGTTTATATGATTGGTAGGGCTTGCAGTAAACAGTAAGCTATTAGTAGTTAAGTTTGAGGGAGTAAAAAGTTATAAATGGATTTTCAACTGCACAGGGAGTTGGCACCATTGTTCAAGGGTCAACTACATAAAAATACTTCATTATAATACTAGAACCAATCAGAAAATATATTTATCTATACATGTTCTCTTTAAAATCAGAAAATATTTTCCAATTCTATCTGAAAATGTCTATTTCACTATTTTACCGTTACTCCTGAAATATATTTGCATCAGTTATAGAATTCTAGATTGGCAATTTCTATTTTTTTTTTTTTTGAGGCAAACTCTCTGTGTTATCCAGGCTGACCTGCAGTGCACAATCGCAGCCTCCCAATGTGTTGGGGTTACAGGCGTGAGCCACGGCATCCAGCCTAGATTGGCACATTTTTTTCTAGCACATTGAGGTATCACTCCACTGTTGCCTGGCTTCCACTTTTGCCCCTGTATAGTAAGCTATCATTGTAACTGCCTCAGCTCCTTTGAAGGTAATCATTTATTCTCTGACAACTTTTAAGACATTTTCTTTGTTGTTGATGTTACTCATTTTACTATGATGTCTCTAGATGCATATTTTCTTTAAGCTATTCTCCTGGCAATTCTCTCAGCTTCTCGAATTTGTTGTGATTTTTACTGGCTCTGAAACATTTTCAACTATTATCTCATCAAATATTGTCTCCTCTTTTCCCATTATTTTTCTCTTCTGTTCTTGGAAAGCTAATGAAAGACATGTCACACTTTTTCATTTTATGTAATGTGTGTATGTGTGTGTTTATAAATATGTATCTCTTACCCTCTTTCTTTTTGCCCATTTCCTTCTCTGTGATACATTCTGGATAATTTATTCATTCACATACTAGTTCATTGAGTATCTTTTTTTTTTTTGAGACGGAATCTCGCTCTTTCACCCAGGCTGGAGTGGTGCAGTGGCATGATCTTGCCTCACTGCAACCTCCGCCTCCCAGGTTCTTGCAATTCTCCTGTCTCAGCCTCCAGAGTAGCTGGGACTACAGGCACACACCACCATGCCCCGCTAATTTTTTTGTATTTTAGTAGAGATGGGGTTTCACCATGTTGCCCAGGCTGGTCTCGAATTCCTGAGCTCAGGCAATCCGCCTGCCTCGGCCTCTCAAAGTGCGGGGATTACAGGCGTGAGCCACAGCACCTGACTGAGTATCTCTTTCTTTAGTTGTATCCAATCTGCTAACTACACTGAGTTTTTTCATTATAATTATTACCGAATTTTTCACCTGTAGAGGTTTCATTGTTCAAGTCTTTTTCAAATACATTGTTTCCTGTTTCCAGCAGATATTTTTCCACCAATAAACATAGTTGTTTTATAATTTGTGTCTGATATTTCTAAGATCCAAAATTTTTAAGGGTCTATTTTTGTGTGTTGTTTCTGCTGCTTCTTACTCATGGTATTGTGCTTCCCTGTGTGCTTGGTTATAATTTACTGTGAACTAATTCTATGGAAAACTATTTGTGGGAATTCCCTGGAGCCTCAAATTAAAATGTATTCTGAGAGGATTTTCATTTCTTTCTGTGAGGCATCTAAAATCACTTTAATTCACAGCTTGAGGGGTTTTTTGGTACCAGGCAAAGTAAAATTTGAACTGCAAATCCAAGAGAGAGAAGGCAAGTTGTTTAGGAATGAAGACTTTTTTTTTTTTTTTTTAGGTCCAAGGCAACTTTTCTTGCAGCCTCCTGTGGCAAGAGCAAAGGAGGGGTTTTAATTCTGGTTCACCCATACTCTACAGGCATGGCTCTTTGGAGTATCAGTTTTGTAGAAAAGGAATTTCCTAGTAGACTCCCCACCTTGGGCCAACCTGGGCTTCCATTTCTACATACTGTGCCCAATGTAAAAGCTCCTCAGAATATGGCAAATGTCCTCAGAAGAAAAGCAGTATTTAATATTCTGCTTGTCTCTCTCATCTCTCCAAATTCCAGCTTTCATATAGATTCAGTCCTGGTAATTTCTGTTTTTTAATTTTAGGCTCAGGGGTGCATGTGGACATTGTCATATACATAAACTGCGTGACAAAAGGGTATGGTGTGCAGATTATTTTATCACCCAGGTAATAAACACACTGCCCAATAGGTACTTTTATGATCATCTCCCTCCTCCTCCCACCCTCAACTCGCAAGTAGGCCCCAGTGTCTGTTGTTCCTTGTGTTCATGTACACTCAATGTTTAGCTCCCACTTATGAGTGAGAACATGCAGTATCTGGCTTTCTGTTCCTGCATTAGTTCACTAAAGATAATGGCTTCCAGTTTGACCCATGTTGTTACAAAGGACATGATCTTTTTTTTTTTTTTTTTTTTTAGAATAAAAAGAATGAAAGAGAGAAAGAGGAAGAGATTATAGAAAAAGAGAGAAAAGGAGAAAGAAAGAAACAGCAAAAGAAAAAAAAGAATGAAAGAGAGAAAGAAAGAGGACGAGATTTTAGAAAAAGAGAGAAAAGGAGAGAGAAAGAAACAGCAAAAGAAAAGAAGAAAAAAAAAGAATGAAAGAGAGAAAGAAAGAGGAAGAGAAAGAGGGAGAGAGAATGATATTCTTGTTTTATTGCCCAGGCTAGAATACAGTCTAAAAATGGGTATTAAAAACCTCTTTTATGCCAATAATTGTGCTTAACAATGGAGACAGGAAGGAATAGGGGATGAAAATAACAAATAAGCAGACAACCAATATTTTATTTAAACCTGTGAAATGCTATGCAATTGCTGGGGAGTGATTTACTTCCAATTATGT
>PVKP010033278.1:0-25174 GCA_004027715.1 Plecturocebus donacophilus | reverse complement strand
ATTGCTGTTCTCCTTGTGGGGATGGGACCAGCTGCGCCCGACCAAAAGGGCACCACCCAGTCCCGCACACTCCGCACCGAGAAGCGCCGCACGGGCCAAAAGAGTCGCGCTGGCGACCTGCGTGGCTCCCTCGCCGGGAATCTCCCAGTCCGTGGGCATCAAATATTCGTCTGCAACTGCGGCGTCCACTCGCTCTCTGTGCCCTCACCGCAAGCCACAATCCCGAGCTGCTGCTACGCGGCCATTTTGGATCTCTCTCCCTGAATCAATTTTTAAAGTTTTAAAATTTAGTATTTTCAAAGGGACTTTGAAGGATGCCCCAATATTTGCATTCAGAGCAAAGGAGATGAAATTGGAGGACAGCAAAAAGGTCAGTATGTCTTTAAGTGGAAAATAAACTCTTTGACTCTCCAGCTGACCTGTGCCTCCTAAGGAAGAGAGCTGGTGCATGGCTAGCAGTAAGGTTCATCTTCCTTCTTCTCGGAGGTCTCCTGGCTTGCAGGCAGGGTGACAGGATATCGGCAGACACCACTGAGAAGTGGGCAGGCGCCCAGCAGTAGAAAACAATATTATCCCCCTCCCTCTACACATCACCCACATACATTTTTTCTTTTTGAGACAAGGTCTGCTTCTGTCACCCAGGCTGGAGGGCAGTGACACACAATCTTGGCTCACTGCCACCTCCGCCCCCAACACCCCACTTTTATTTAAGAGACTGGGTCCTGCTCTGTGGCTCAGGTTGACGTGCAGTGGTGTCATGATTCCCTGCAGCCTTGAACTCCTAGGCATCAAGCAGTCCTCTGGCCTTGGCCTCCTGAGTAACTGGGACCAAGGACACGTGCAACCATGCCTAGGTAATTTTAGAAACTGTTTTTTGCACAGATGAGTTCTCACTATTATTGCCCAGGATAGTTCTGAACTCCCAATGTCAAACAAACCTCCTGTCTCAGCCTCCCAGAGAACTGGAATGACAGGTGTGAGCCACCATGCTCAGCCCCTCAACCCACCCTGGACCCCTCCCTCCCTCCATCCCTTTCTGAAAGGGCGCTGTGGTAAATGGGTTTTGCTGGGACAGCACCACATCCAACTCCCTCTCCTATGGGGAGCAGCTTCTCCTCTTCAGTGTTAGGGCTCCAGTGGGGCTGGCTAATTCTGTTTCCACCTCCTGCTCTGTGCACAGGGCCAGCTGAAGCTCCCTATTCTCATGCGTCAGAGCTGGGCTCAGGGAAAGGCACATGGGCCCAGGGAGCCAATCAGGATCCTCCTTTGTGATTTTTCCAAGTGGAATTGGACAAGACAGACTTTGCCTATAACAGAGTAAACTTGAGAACCAAAGTGGGCTTCCCTCCCAGGCACATGAGGTCATACTTCCTCTTTTCTGCTGATGCTACTCTGAGTGGATTTCTATCACATCCAAATGAAGTAATTTTTTCTTTTTATATTCTCCAAATTTTAAGGGACCGGGTCTCACTCTATCGTTCAGATTAGCACACAGTGGCATGATCATGGCTCAGTGATCCCCCCACCTCAGCCTCTCAAGTAGCTGGGACTATAATAGGTGTGTGCCCCTGTGCCTGGCTAATTTTTTGAAATTTTTTTTTGTAGAGACATGGTCTATGTTGCCCAGACTGTTCTCAACTACTGGGCCCAAGTGCTCCTTCTGCCTCAGCCTCCCATGTAGGCAGGAACACAGGTGCACACCACCATGCCCAGTTAGTTTTTTGAATTTTTATAGAGATATCATCTTACTTGGTTGCCCAGGCTGGTCTTGAACTCCTGGGCTCCAGCAATCTTCCCACTTTGGCCTTCCAAAGTGCTGGGATTATAAGCATGAACCACCGTGTCTGGCCACCAAATTTTCTTCAGTGAAGACAGAAATTTTTGTTTTGAGAAGTCCTGAATTCCAAAACCATACATCAGAATCAACGCCAATATGGAAAATGAATGAAATCCCTGGTATAGACAATTCCCCCTTTGCCCACAGGCCTTCAGTGCTCCCTCACCTTCCCACCCTCCCCAGGCCCAGGGGAGAGGCTGTTAGTTCTTTTTTTCTTTTTTTTTAAGAGACAGGGTTTCAATGATGTTGGTCACAGTCAGGCTGGTCTTAAACTCCTGACCTTGTGATCTGCCTTCCTTTACCTCCCAAAGTGCTGGGATTACAGGCGTGAGCCACCGGGCCCAGCCAAGGCTGTTAGTTCTTATTTCTCTTCAATCAGTGTTCATTTTAACTATATTCTATTTCAAAGAATCCATGAAGTTTCTCCACAAGTGAATTAAAAAGCAGCACAGGTGTCTTAGGAACAACCCTACAAAGACACGGAAGCTAAGAAGCCGTGACTGGAATTTGTCATGTTTGGTGGAAATGCCCATTATTACAAAGAGTGAAGCTGTAAAGTTAGTAATGTCCTCAATGTTTAGATTCAAACTACAATGAAAGTTAAGCACAGTCACCATTTGGACATTTTATTTATGGAAATTTCCAGCAGAGCCATTGTCGGGAGATGCCTGTGAGAACCTAGACATGAAAACAGCCACAGGTTGATCTGTGTCTGTTCCTCCCCTAAACTCCACACACATCAAAACAGGAACGGCCAGCCAAGCCTCTGGGTGTGCAGCGACGGGCCATCCCAGGCACAGCTCTGCTGTGCTTCCCCGGCTCACACTACACACACAGATGTGGATGAATGACAGAAACTTCACCGATGTAACTTCCAAGTGCGACCTCAAGTGACAACTTTCTAGGGTGGTGCCCAGACAGGAAAAGTACCGAAACAGAATCTGTAGAAAATCAAACCTATCACGATCAGCATTCTTACCTGAAGTTAACCTCCTAAACTAGCTGACCTTATCATTTATTTTGAAAGCAAATCAAGTGTATACAGTCTCTTTTAAAAAATTATGTAAACGTTGTAAAGTTTTTAGGGGCTGCTTATAATCTGAAGAGATTTATAAAAAATTACTGGACTTGTTAGGACTATAAATACTAACCCTGCCTCCCCCATGAAAAAAGCAATTGTTACAAAAATATAAAAAATAGACTAGCTTCTACGATTTAACCTCTCCACCAGAAACCAACCTCAGGACTCTGGGATACAACCTGGTTTATATACCACACAGCAAGCACACGTGCAATTTTTTTCATTTTTTAAGGAAGGAAAAGTTTTAGAACATTCCCCTTTGTTATTTGAGATTGTGGCTACTTTCTTCGTAGGGCGGTGATGTCGGTGGGTAAGGACAGTTTGGAGTTTGGTTCCTCTGCATGGACCTGGTGTGAAAATCACAGCAGAGAGGCTGCTCTAAGCCTCACTCCTCGGTCTCCTGCTTTCTCTCCAGCTCCTCCAATCACATTTTGGGACATACGGGGTCCCATGCTCCTGAGCTTCCCTAACTTCCCACTGGGGAAGGCAGGGGTGATGGGGGGGTTCCCAGTGAGGGAGGTGAGGGCTAAGCCCGTAGCACCGCGGCCTCGAATATGGTCGGCCCGCCCAGGATTGCTAATGGCAGGGAAGCCGCATGCTGGGGGAAGGCGCCCTCCTGGACCGGGAGAGGACTGATGCTATAGGTTAGAGTCTGCAGCCTGGGAGAGGAGCTGGAAGCTAACGTGAAGGCAAAACACTGCACGAAAGCATGCCAATAAACCTCCAGTCACAACTCACTGACTCCTCCACAGCAGCCAAGCTGCCAGGCACTTTTACCACTTAAGAGCTAGGAAACCAATCAGATTCACCTTGCCATCATTCAAGAAAGGCCAAGGCCTTAGCTGGTTGGCAGGTCCCGGGAATTGCCCTTGCAGGGAGAACATTTCCAGCCCTCATTTCCCCACTGCCACCAGCAGGGGTCGGTGTGCACACAGGCTCGGTCAGGCCCCGGGGAGAAGAGGCACCGGTCACCCGTGGGATGGGTCCACACCATTCCAGAGGGACTCTCCATGGAACTGGGATGCTGCCGGGCTGCACTCTGTGTCCCTGACATTCAGCAAGACCTCTCAGATGGGGTTCCAGCCTAAGCATGTTCAATAGAACCCCTCATTCCCAAAGCCTGCCAGGTGCACAGAATTCTCAGGCCCGACTACGTTGCTAAGAAGTGGAGATCAGGTTCTTCCTGCAGCCTGACTCACTCTCACGCCTCACCGTGGGGCCCTCTGACCATGGCCACAGCCCCCAGCATAGTGCAGCATCCTGCCCAGTCCACAAGCTACTGTGCTCCCTGCACCTGCATCCAGGCCACAGGACAGCCCCTCTCTCAGCCATGCTGGCCTTTCAGGCCCTTCTGTTCAAAGGACTGGATGCTTCACACCGCTAAGGGCTTTATTCACAGATCACGGTGGTGAGTTTGGATTTCCAGCCCTCACCACGGTAAAGTAACACATTTCCCAACACCTGCTCAATTCTCCAGATCTGAAACATCTCACCCAACACAGCCTAGTTGGTGTAAACCCCAAATGAACTTTCCAGAAGCAAAAACAGTAACAGATTCAGAGAACCCTGGCCACACCTGCTGAGCAAGTCCCCTCTACTCTGGTTGCATATAGAACCCTTGTTTCCTCAAAAAAGAGGCGCTCTCAACAGCAAGGCACAAAGAAAGACGTCTCCGGGGACAAAATGATGACGAAGTGACCAGCAGCCTCTGCGAGGCCCGAGGCAGAGTCATGGGAGAGGCGAGGTCAGCCTGGCCTGGGTGGGCATCAGGAGGAAGAGCCGAGGCTGGGCCTCCCGCTGGGGCCCAGGTGATCTCACGCATACTTCTCCAGGAAGTTTATGTGGAAGTCCTTCACCTTTTGCAGCACTGTCTTCAGCTTCTCCACTGGAGGGAGGATGGTCATCCTGGTAGAAGACACAACAGCGTCAGCCTGGCTGCTCTGCAAGAGGGGAGAGGAGCAAATCTAGCAGCTCCATCGCCTCTAGGAGTGGAGGAGGGAGGTCTGCCCTGGTCAGCTTCGACAGCTCCAGCCAGGACAGTGCCCGGCACTTGGACCACTTTCTCTTTCATTCATATGTTGTTCACCCAAGTAATACACATGAACAAAAGCAATAAACCAGAGCAGCATTTAGGCTAAGACATATCCACCTGTTACTGCAGAAGGCCTGAATCATATTTTTTTTTTTTTTTTTTGGAGACAGGGTCTCACTCCGCTCCCCCAGCTTGAGTGCAGTAGTGATCATAGCTCACTGCAGCATCTCCAACTCTTGGGCTCAGGTGATCCTCCCATCTCAGTCTCCCGAGTAGCTGGGATTATGGGCAGGTGCCAACATCCCTGGCTGATTTTTAAACAACTTTTTGTAGAGACAGGGTCTCACTAATGTTGCCCAGGCTGGTCTTGAACTCTTGGACTCAAGCCATCCTGAATTCGGCCTCCTGAAGTGTGTGAGCCACTGTGCCCGGCTCTCTACAACGTTTTGACCACTGAACAGAACTTTCTCTACAGTATGACTCTTGGTCTTTCCTAGAGTCACAGAGATTTTATTCCTGCCGGAGGGGTGTATTTTATCTCCAGTCAGTCTGACAGTGACACACCCTCTAGTCACAACTCTCCCTCCAAAGGAATTCCCAAGTTGCCACAGTAATTAACACTTCTCTCTGGTCCACCAATATGCACCCTGACCATCCCGGCAGCCCTCTTGCTTAAATCTCTTTCTGACCAAGCCATTGAGATAAGCCTGACCAGGGGTGGGAAGGCCAACTGGACAAGGTTTGTCTATCCAGGGAACATGACCCATGACCTTGCCTAAGTCAAGACTTGGCTCCAGGTGCTAACAGCTCATGCTGTTTCTTTTCTTAGCATTTGCCATGGGAGACATCTGAGAGCAACACGTGCAGGGAAGATGCTGTTCTGAAAAGAACTGGTCACAGTGGGAAACCTCTGCTCCAGTTAGCTCAGCTCTGGGTGCCGGCATTCCCATCTAAGCAGGGCCAGAGCAGGGTACACCCTGGGCATGAGTGGAGCAGATTCCACTGCAGCTCCTCAGCAGGCTCTAGGATCACAGGCAGCGCTGTGGCCCAGGGTGCAGCCAGGAGCTACCGAGCACATGCCAGCACCGCTCCAGGCACTGGCCGCTGTGTACTGCCATCACAGAGTTGAAAACAGACAGCAAAATAAGGAACACCCAACTAGAAATATTTCAGATGATGACGGGACAGATGGCGGAGGGGAGAGACAGAATAGTCCAAGAAGACCTCTCAGGGAACAAGACCCTGAGCAGACAACCACCCAGCTTTTCTTAATTCTTGGACCAGGGTCTGAGCTTGCCTCTGCAGCAGGACAGAGTGGGATGACTTGAGGGAGGACAGGGGCTCCACACCTCTGTTTCTCCAAAGTAGTCCTCTGCTCCATGTCAAGAAGCCCACATTTCTCTGAACAAACCCCAGACCAGCCCCTAGTATGGAGAGGAAGTCATACCTGAAGTGGTAAGTGCCTTCCCTCTGCCCAAAGCCACTGCCGGGCACGACGCAGATGCCAGTCTCCTCCAGGAGCTTCATGCAGTAGAACATGTCTGGGGCCATTTGATGGGCCTGCGGGAGCAGACAGAGATCATGATCATTCCTGGCTTTGCAAACACACCATTCAACCCTCAAAGCCAAATGTAATCTAAATGGCAAGTTCTCTCACACAGCATGCCCTTCTCCCCTTCTACTCCTAGAGAACCAGGGCCGGATGCTGGGATACTGCTGGTGGCTGGCGCTGGGCAGACACTTGAAAACTACAGCTGAACAGCCAGGGGAGTGGTGCTCCTGCCTGTCATCGGGGAGTGCCCATCCCCAGGCAGCCACTCAACAGGCATTAGCAGTGGCTTCCTGAATGTCAAGCCATGTAATCCTCGAAAATTGGGCCCTGGGGTCTGCACGTAACTTTCATGGAACAAGCTTCTCTGGGGCACTCTCAATACTGCTGCCCACACAGTGGTTTGCATGACCACCCAGGGAGCCTGTTAACCACAGATTCTCATGTTCTGTCACCAGGGAGTCTTTTTTCTTTGTTTCTTTCTTTTTTGAGACAGAGTCTTACTCTGTCACCCAGGCTGGATGGAGTGCAATGGTGTGATCTCGGCTCACTGCAACCTCTGCCTCCTGGGTTCAAGCAATTCTCCCTGCCTTGGCCTCCAGAGTAGCTGGGATTATAGGCACTGGCCACCACGCCTGGCTAATTTTTTTTGTATTTTTAGTAGAGATGGGGTTTCATCATGTTGGCCAGGCTGGTCTCGAACTCCTGACCTCAGGTGATCCACCCACCTTGGCTTCCCAAAGTGCCAGGATTACAGGCATGAGCCACTGCACCTGGCCCAGGAATTTTTTTTTTTAACTTATTTAAGAGAAGAGGTCTTGCTCTCACCCAGGCTGAAGTGCAGTAGCATGATCACAGCTCACTGCAGCCTCAACCTCCCAAGCTCAGGCAATCCACCCAACTCAGCATCTCAAGCAGCTGGGACCACTGGCATACACCACCCAGCTAATTTTTACATTTTTTGTAGAGAGGGTTTTACCATGTTGCCCTGGCTGGCTCAAACTCTGGGGCTCAAATGATCCTCCCACTTCAGCTTCGCAAAATGCTGAGACCTCAGATGTAAGCCAGGGCACTCAGCCTAATACCAGGAATTCTGATTCTGTAGGTCTAGGGTGGGGCCTAGACTTGAGTGTTTAACAGGTATTCAGGAGGCCTGGAGGTAGGTGAGGATGCCACCTACAGAAACTGCGCTACCTGTGAGCCTCCAAGTGGAGTCTGTGGCACCCAAGAACTTGGTGGAAACACAGACTCTTAGGTCCCTTGCAGACATAAGAACCTTTAAGAAACAAAACAAACAAACAATTAAAAAAAAAAAAAAAAAACAAGCCAGGCACAGTGGCTCACACCTACAATCCCAACACTTTGGGAGGCTGAGGTGGGAGGTTTGAGACTAGCCTGGACAATAAAGTAAGACACCATCTCTCTCTATAAAAATGTAATTAAAACAAAACAAGCCAGGCACAGTGGCTCAAGCCTGTAACCCCAACTCTTAGAGAGGCAGAGGCAGGAGGATAGCTTGAGTCCAGGAGTTTGAGACCTGCCTGGGCAATATAGCGAGAACCTGTTCTCCACTAAAAGGAAAAAAAAGGCCCCAGGTGATGGGTGCACACACTGAAGTTTGTGAAGTGCTGCTCCAGGACACAGTGGCTGGGTGGAAGCGGCAGCTCCTGCTGCCTCCCCCGCAGGCATCTGACCTGGGCACCTCCCTTGGGAGCAGCAGTGTTCATAGAGTCCAGATCAGTGCCTCTCCCCTGGGGCCCACCTCATGCGTGCCCATCATCACAGCACACGGCTGGGCCTCTGAGAACCTGTCATCTTTACACAGTCTACAACGTCTGGCTGAGAGGTGCACACAGTTCAGCACCTCCAGGGACAGCACTTCTGCTCCCCAAGATAAGCAGGGGCCCCCAACCCAGCATCTCAAGTGAACCTGGTAAGAGAGAGCCAGCCCGGCCCATGCCCCAGACCTGAGCAGCCTCCACAGCTTTGGCAGGAAGGAAGATCCGAGGAAAGGCATACATGGCACCCTGCAAGGGGTTACAGTGAATTCCTGGGACTTGGTTAAAGAGGTCTTCTGTCAGCTTTGCTTTTTTGGCCAGATTACCCAGGACCGACTCCTTCTCCTGATGAGAGACAGAAACAGCAGTCAATATCTCTGGATAGATTCGCTCCAGCCACTAATCTTTCCTGCAGCACTTGCGGAAATCCTGGAAGATGACTTTGCTCCAGTTTTGAACATATGTCCCCACTGACCCAGGCGTTGACTCAGATTTGCTCTGCCTGGGTTACATGCCCCATGCATACCACACAGCTGGAATGGGTGGGGTGGTCTGTTCCTTTGACATTGGCATATCAGACAGAATGACCAAAGAGCTTGTGTGAGCATGAGCACAGCAAAACCAGGAGGTGGGTGGAACACGTCTCCTGGTAGGAATTCTTCCACGGCGCTCACCCTAGGGGGCTGCCATGTGCCCTGGGGTGTCGGGGTACACAGACACCAGGGAGTTCTCGGCTACAGGGTAGAGCCCAACAGCCTGTGTCATGGATTCTATTCTCATACCAGGATGTCTTTCCAGAAAACAAGAAAAAGCAGTAATTGCCTGTCAGTCTGCATGGACTTGGCTCTGGACAGAATTCCTTAGAACATACTTCTAGGACACATGCCCATTCTTCTGCAGACAGGCCCCCATCAATACATTTGCGGGGACCAGTGCTCCCCACACTCCCCACCCCACAGAATCTGTCTGTGTGGTGCACATGCAGCACAGGCCCAAGCAGAGCAAATCAGGGTCAGTGACTGGGCCTGAGCTGGGCATGTGTCCAGTGTGTCCACGGCTGGAGCAGTCACCATCCAGGGCTTCCACAGGAGCTGCCAGCCAAGCAGTGTGGAAGGTGTGGGTTGCAGATGGAGGCATAAGCACTATGTGGCCTGTCCGCGTGGGGAGCATGGTTCAGCCTAGAATCACGACACGGGCCACAATACAGAGGGACCTGGAGGATACCATGCTGAGGAAAATAAGCCAGTCACAAAAAGACAAAAAAGGCACAACTCCATCTTTTGTTCTGAGACACAGCCTGGCTCTGTCACCCAGGCTGGAATGCAGTGGCACAATCTCAGCTCACTGTAACCTCCGCCTCCCGGGTTCAAGTGAGTAGCTGGGATAACAGGCATGTACTACCAAGCCCAGCTAATTTTTGTATTTTTAGTAGAGATGAGATTTGATCATGTTGGCCAGGCTGGTCTCAAACTCCTGACCTCAGGTGATCCACCTGCCTCAACCTCTCAAAGTGCTGGGATTACAGGCATGAGCTACTGCGCCCAGCCGACATGATTCCATTTATATGAGGAACCTTGAGGAGGTGAGTGCAGAGAGAAGGGGGTAGAAGGGTGGCTGCTGGGGCTAAGGCGAGGGCAGGCTGGGGTGTTCATGGCTAACAGGCAGAGCTCAGTGTGGGATCATGGAACAGCTCCAGAGACAGATGGTGGTGATGGCTGCACGACAGTGTGAATGTCCTGAATGGAACCAAACTAAGCACTTCATAAAGATTAAAATGGTCAACTTTATGTGCATTTTGCCACAATTTTTTTAAAAAAGAAGTGAGCCTGGACCAGCTGGGAGCTGACTTCTAGGTTACACAACCCATAAATTCCTTTGTTTGAACTGGTCAGAGCTGGAGGACCCTGTCAAGCTGTGAGAACATGGGTTAGCAGAGGCAGGCCAGGGCCTGGGATTGATGCTGCGCCCGTCCACCTCCTCACCTTCTTTTCAGTTTCATGAATCACCCCAGTATGTTATCAGGACACAATGCCCTTCCTTCCTTGACACTCGCCGTGAGGAAAAGGAAGGGTTCACCTGCCCACACAAATTCACAATCCTCCTAACTTCCAAACAATGCCCAGATGCACCTCTGGACTTCAACTCATGGGGGTAGTTCAGGCTCTGAGGAGCCATAAGCACCTCTGCAGGCCACACACCCCCGGGAGGCCGCTGTCTGGCCATCTGGAGACAGGCCGGCCACTGGCCCAGCAGGAATTGTCCATGACCCCAGCTGCAGTGGTGCAGACACATCACAGTGGACTCACCCGGCTGAACTGCTCAAAGGACTCCTCTCCTGGCACCGGGGGGTTCACGACGATGTCCATGGCGGCTTGCCCGGACACTGGGGGGCACAGGCGCACCGAGAGCAGCTTCACCAGCTGGCCCTTGATCTCGGGGTGCAGGTTGATCACCTCCATGTAGCCTCCTCTGTAACCACACCTGGAGGGCCGAGAAGAGGAACAGGACTACCAATTACAGAAAGACCTCAACAAAGTGCCATTTGGATAGCCAGAATTTGAAAGCATCCCTACACCCAACACCTACTGGCCAGGTGTGGCTGAGTTCTTGCCAGTGGAAGGTGAACAACAGTGATGACTATGTACAAATTCGTATCTTTTTTTTTAAGAAATAGGATCTTGCTCTGTCACCCGGGCTGGAGTGCAGTAGTGTGATCTTAGCTCACTGTAGCCTCAACCACCTAGGCTCAAGCAATAGTCCCACCTTGGCCTCTCAAATAGCTTGGACTACAGGTGTGTGTCACCATGCCTAGCTAATTTTTTTATGTTTTATGTTTGTAGAGATAGGGTTTTGCTATGTTGCCCAGGCTGGTCTTGAACTCCCAGCCTCAAGCGATCCTCATGCCTCAGCTTTCCAAAGAGCTAGGACTACAGGCATGAGCCATCATGCCCAGCCAAGTTTCTGTTATTTATAGCCAAAAGAATCCTCACTGATACACTCAAATTATATGAAAATAAGCTGAGGACATGTGATGAGTTAAAAAAAAAAACTTTTGCAAACCAAATCAGCAACATACATCTCTGGTGTGTAGCTTTGAACGTTCACACTAGCTTAGACCATAGGAATACAGACGTCTGGAGGCAGGAACCTGGTCACCTTCCTCCATGCATCCCCCACCCCCAGCCTCAGAGCACCTGACATGATGAGATGCTTAGTGACATGCTTTTGGGATCACACTGCTGAACGGAACGGGCAAAGATTACCATCTGATCCCTGGACTGGATGTTCCAAGGTGGGGGAAGATGGTAACATCTCAGAAAAGTGTCCCATGACAAAAATGGAAAGAAAGAACTTTGTGCTTAATCCTCTGCTGATGAGCAGAGAATCAAAATAAGTAAAGCAGTCAGATCCTAACTCATCCAGATCTGAGAACACAGGGACACGACTCAGGATATCAACATCAGGACCCTGGCTGGTAGCGTAATCAATAACTGAGATGGGGCAATAGATAAGTGTGTGGTAAACATGCTTAAGTTTGAAAACTGAGTTCACAGAGAACAGATTTGTTTAGGAAAAGAGTTACACAGCAAAAGGAAGTCAAGCAAGGAGACAGGACTGCTAGACCAGAAAGCCAAGGAGGCAGGGGTAGACCAGAAAGACCAGCATACATTAGTCCCAAGGGGACTGCTCCCTTGACCTGGCAGAGGTATTCCTTCAAGCTTCACAGTTACACTGTTCCAGCCTAATGACCAAGAGCCCTCCCCATGCCGACGCCTGGCACAGAATAGGACCCCAACATGTTGGGAACGCATGCTCTTTGCTGCAAACCCACTGGTCTCTCTTCAGTCTCTGCAGCTTCCTTCTCTTTCCCCCAACCTCCCAGCAGTGGGGGCCCAGGCCCAGGCCTCACTCCATGTGAGTATGAGACATGTCCAGGCTTAGAGTTCCAACAGTCTCACAATTCACACCCGGAAATCTCCCAAACTTAAACTTCCCACCAGATGTCAGCGTGCCTGGAGACTTACACATCTCTCTCCACCTGGACGCCAAGCTGGCATGTTTCAGTTTAACAGATCCAAAACCAAACTCCTGCTTTTTCCCCCTAAACCTGCTTCACCCTCAGCCTTCCTCATCTGTTGACTGCAACACCATCCTTCTTGTTGTTTGAACAAACAATTTGGGATTCATTGTGCGGTGGTGTAATCACAGCTCACCGCAGCCTGGAACTCCTGGGCTCAACTGGTCCACCTTAGCCTCCTGAATAGCTGGAGGCACGCACCATCAAACCTGGCTGATTTTTAAAACATTTTTTTGTAGAGAAGGGGTCTTGCTATATTACCCAGGCTGATCTCAAACTCTTGGCCTTGAGTGATCCTCCCATCCCAGCCTCCCAAAGTTCTCAGATCACAGGCATGAGCCACCAAGCCTGGCCACGATTCATCCTTGACTCTTCTCTCCCATAGCTGTCTTTATCCACAACTCCCATCAACTCCACCTTCAAATACATCCAGGATCCTCTCCCCATCTCTACCTGGTGCACGATAGCTCACCTGTGGGACTATAACAGCCTTCTGGCCTCTGTTCCCATCTGCACCCCATCCCCTACCACACAGCAGCTGGGAGGAGCAACATACCAGCTAGGCAAGGCTGCACCGCCTCCAACAGATCCCATATCACGAAGGGCATACGTAAAAAATACAATCACCAAAGTGGCCCAGGTGATCCGGCCTCCTGTGATTCTCAGGTCTCCACTTCTGCCACCGCCCCTCACCCACTGCTTTCCAGCCCCTGCTGCTCCGCCAACATGGCAGGTGTGCCGCCACAGCAGGGGCCTTTGCTCGGGCTGCTCCTGCTACCTGCAAACGCTCTTCCCCGATATCTGCAGTTCCCTGCCACACTCCTTCGGTGTTTAACTCAGAAGCCAACTCCTCAGTGAGGCTGCACACTTCGGCCTTTGACCGCGCCCCTACCTCTCTCCTAATGACTGTTCTCCATGGGACGCATGATTTACTCATTTGCCTATGGCTCTCTCCCCTCATTAGAACCCACACTCTATGCTGGCAGGAAGGTGTGTTCATGGCAGCATCCCCAGCACTGAGATCAGCACTGGACTTATCAAAAGTGCTCAGTAAATATTAGCTGAATGAACAGACACAGGATTACAGCTGACCCTTTAGCCTCTGAGGTCACGCAGTACCTAAGGCAGCCCTGCACCCAGAGCAAGGCCTGTCAGCCTAATAGCATTTGTCTGTCTGCAACATCTGCCCTCCCTGACCCCTCAACTATCAGTCAACCTTGGAACAACAGTGACAGGGAGAAAGCACCAGGTGTCACAAGCTGCCGCAAGGTCGTTTCCACTCCATCATTTGTCCATCGTCTGGCTTCTCCAAATGCGCCCTTATTTGATTTGAGCCCTGTACCAGGGCTGTTCTCATACCACGGCTCTCCCCCTGGGGAGACGCAGCAAAAGCAACAGATAAGGGCGGCCTTCTTTCCGTCCAACTGGGTGGACCATGGGGCAAGGCAGAGGAGCCGGCAGCGTGAGGACCTGGCGGGCCCAGCAGTGGAGGGAAAGGAGGCCCACGTACTCGCCCATGTAGCCCTTGGAGGTGGAGTGGAAAGAGGCGAGCTCCACGTTGCTGGAGTACTCGGGCCCCATCTCGTACAGCACCTTCTTGAAGGAATGGAACCGGCAGTCTGGAGAGTACACGTTGTCCTGGTACACCTGTGGGGGTACAACAGGGACGGCCACCCAATCACCAAAGGGCCTCAGAGAGGCTGCTGCCCAGTGTGACTGAGGCAAGGGAGGGCACAGATGCTGTGGGCCATGAGGCCCAACCCTGTACGGACCAGCCAGACCAGCCTCCTGTGCCACTTTCAGGGACGAGCCCAAGTGTGCCTGAAGGAACTTTCTAGAATAAGCAAGGAAGCAAGGCCTCAGGCCAGACACTGAGACAGCTCAGGAGCTCACTTGATTTCTCTCACACTTCTCCCCACCCAATCTCTAGAGTTCCCTTCCACCCCACCTGACCAGTGATGGTGCTGAGACCCCCATCCTCCCAAGCAGACTCTCTTCCTAAAGCATGGTACTTCCTTGCTTTACCAACACCGGTGAGGACAGCATTAGTGCCCTCTTCCTCTGACCTCCTATTTGAAGAGCTAACACTGTTGGGTTTCCTTTGCAACACTTACTCCCTCAGAGTGGAATCACTGTTTTCTTCCGCCCACTCTTCCCTGCCAGAGCAGCACCTGTACCGGTTTGGTTCTTTCCAGTCCCCAGAGACCAGCACTCACAGCAGGCAGGCACCCACCCTGGCCTTTGAGGTTAATTCCCCATCTATTTTGGAGATCAGAGAAACTGAGGCTTTCTGGGGCCCTGGGGATCAGTCGGAGGGTTGGGCTGGCTCCATTACCAAGTCAGGCCCTGTCTTCCTTGTTCTCCTCTTCCCGGACCCAGAGGGGAGTTCTGTGTACCAGGTCATGAGGAAAACCATGGGTTTCTCTGCTGACCCTTCTCTCCTTTAGAAATAAAGATGTCAGGCCCATCTACTACTAATTAAGGCAACAATTTGAGGGTAAGCTGTGTGTGTATGTCTTTTTATGTGTATATGTCTGTATGTATGTGTCTGTATGCGTGTGTGTGTCTGTATGTGTGTGTGGGAGGGTGACAAGGAGCAAAGAAATGAAGACCGTGGGCCAGAAGCTGCAGCTTACCGGAAAACATGCAGAAATGAAGAGGAAATAAAAAGAGGATTTGATGGAGCCTCAGTTTCTTTCTTACAAAGCATTAAAAGAATAAGCAGACCTTGGTTCCAGAACTGGAGTTCAAGAAGCAACAGGTATGGGGGGTTAATTAAGATCCCTTCCTGAGATGTAAATGAATTAAATCAGACAGCAGATACAGAAGTACTGGGAGGCACAGAACTGCAGCTTTATGAGGAGTGGGCGTCAGTCATTTCTGCCACTGGGCACCCACCCTCCCTTGTTGGGTAGGAGCCACTCAATTGGCCCTCAGGGAATAACCCTCCTTGGTTCTCCATCTGGAGGTTTGGGAGAAGAAAGCAGACAGCCCACCCTGTGCTCTGGGCCTGGCCAGTTTGCATACTGGAACCCCTATATCACAGTGATTGGTTCAGCAATGGGTGCGTGACTCAGGCTGAACCAATGAGGCTATTCTGAGACTTGCTGGAACCACCAGGGCAGAAAGCACTCTTTCTAGGCTGGGAATCTCTAGGTTGGGAAGGTAACAGGCCTGTGTATGAGGCCCAACACAGAGGGGTAGAAAAAGAGAAAGAGGACCTGGAAGATAATGTCTGAGTCCCTGGATCCAGCTGGGCACCTATGACCCCACCAGCATTTTTTCTTTTTCCTTTTCTTTTTTTGGAGCTTAAGTGATTTGGGCTGAATTTCCGATATTTATAACCAAGAGTACAAACTGATAAAGGGATAATTTAGGTCACAGTCCCACAAGTTGTAACAGTGAACATCCTCACCCTGGGCCAGAATCATTCCTCCAACACCAAGACAGTTCTCTCTGGCTGCAGAACAGTGGGGCCTGCGTCCCCCTCCACCCACCGAGGAGAAAAGCTTGTGCCCACCCCCTCTGAGTGGGGACACTCTTACCTCATCAGCCAAGAGAAAGAGCTTCTCTTCCCAGGCAAAATGGATCACATCTTCTATGCACTTTCTGCTTTGTACCTGGCCTATAAAATCCCCAAGAAAATCAAAATTGTCGGTTGTAATGCTGTTTAAACTGTCCCCAGGTCAGAAGCCCATTCAGAATCACTTGGTGCCCTGTGTTCCCTTGAGACTCCCAGATCCCCCCAGAGAACCCCCTCCCTGGCTGCCATGCATGATGGTGTAGTCGGCCTCCAGGGACACCCAGAAGAGCAGCCTGTGTCTGACTCTCAGCAGCCAGTTATGCAAGGAAGAAGGGGGGGTTCCCACCCTACTCTCTTATTTTTATGAAAGCTGTGTGTAGGTGTGGTGGGGTGTATGTGTATATGCGCATGTGTATATGTTTATGTGTGGTGTGTGTAGGTGTGGTGGGATGTGTGTGGTATGTGCATGTACATATGTGTATGTGTGGTGTGTGTAGGTGTGGGATGTGTGTGGTATGTGGAGGTGTGGTGGGGTGGGTGTGTGTAGGTCTTGTGTGTGCACATGCATGTGCATATGTGTATGTCTGTGTGTGATGTTTGTGTAAGTGTGGTAGGGTGTATGTGCATGCACTATGTGTGTGTGATGTGATGGGGTGTGTATGCATGTGCATATGTGTATGTGTGGTGTGTGTAAGTGTGATGTGCTTGGTGTGTATAGGTGTGATGGGGTGTGTGTGCATGTGCATATGTGTATGTGTGGGGGTGTGTGTGTGCAGGTCTGATCTGGTGTGTGTGTAATGCACATACATGTGTCTGTGTGTGTAGGTGTGGTGGGGTGTGTGTGCATGCACATGTGCATGTGTGTGTGGTATGTAGGTGTGCTGGAGGTATGTGTGCATGCACATGTGCCTGTGTGTGGTGTGCAAATGTGTGTGTGTGGTGTGGTGGGGTGTGTGCACGCACATACGCATGTGTGTGTGTAGCTGTGAGGGGTGTGTAGGAGTGGGGTGTCTGGTGTGTGTAGGCATGGTGGGGTGTGTGTGCACACACATGTGCATGTCTGTGGTGTATGTAGGTGTGGTGTGCATGCACATGTGCATGTGTCTGTGGTGTGTGTAGGTGTGGGGTGTGTGTGCCTGTGTGTGGTGTGTGTAGGTGTGATGGGGTGTGTGTGCATATGCATGTGTATGTGTGGTGTGTGCAGGTGTGGTGGGATGGGTGTGGTGTGTGTAGGTGTGGTGGGGTGGGTGTGTGTAGGTCTGGTCTGGTGTGTGTGCACATGCACTTGCATGTGTATGTCTGTGTGGTGTCTGTGTAGGTGTAGTAGGGTATGTGTATGTACATCTGCATATGTGTCTGTGTGTGGTATGTAGGTGTGTTGGAGGTATGTGTGCAGGCACATGTGCATGTTTGTGTGTGATGTGTAGATGTGGTGTCTGTGGTGGGTGTGTGTGGTGTGGTGGGGTATATGCACGCACATGTGCATGTGTTCGGGGTGTGTAGGTGTGAGGGGTGTGTGTAGGTGTGGAGTGTCTGGTGTGTGTAGGCATGGTGGGGTGTGTGTGCATGCACATGTGCATACGTGTCTGTGGTGTGTGTAGGTGTGGGGTGTGTGTGCACATACATGTGTTATTTGTGTGTAGTATGTAGGTAGGGTATGTGTGCACACACATGCATGTATCTGTGTATGTGTGTGATGTGCATATGTGTGGGTGTGGGGGTCTGTGCATGGTGTGCGTGTCTCTGCTGTGTGTGGTGCCTGTGCATGTGTGGTATGTGTGGGTGCGTGTGTAGTATGTGTGTGGTATGTCTGCCCCGCAGGGCAGAAAGGCTTGAAAGCATGATGAAGATCAGGGAGAAAATGCTCGGCACAGTGGCTCAAGCCTGTGATCCCAGTGTTTCAGGAGGCCAAGGTGGGGGGATCGCTTGAGCCCAGGAGTTCCAGACTAGCGTAGGCTCACCTCATCTCTACAGTAAAAATATCCAGGTGTGATTTTGAGATTTTTCAAAGCTCCCTTTGTGATTCTAATGTACAACCAAGATTGAGAAGCCAGCTGTATGTCATTTTCCTATGGAATCTTCATCCCCCGCTCCCAGGAGCTGTGGTAAATAAGCCAGTGGTATTGCCAGCTGCACCCATTTTCTGCACTCAGGAATTCAAGGGGTTTTTTCAGCTGACTGAAGTATCATTTGATGTTCCCGAGAAACAGATTCCACAATCAACTCCAATACATTTTGGCCCTGCCCCAATTTATCACAACAAAGGAAGAGAGAGGAGCCCTTCTTCCCTGTGTCCAAACAGCATTGGGGGCATATGAAGCCAGCGGCCCAGAAAGAACAAAACAGGCAAGACTGTGGCCTTTTTTAAAAAGAAAAATATGCAAAATTGAGGGTGCTTTTCTGGAAACTGGTGTGTTTTTTTTTGGTTTAGTTGCTTTTGTTTTGAATACTATGTTTTCTTCCCAGGCCTTAAAGGTGCACAGCAATGCTGTGTCAAAGAACACAACCACACCAGCATTCTCAAAACCAGTTCAGAAAAATAAGGAGGAGTGAAGGTAAAATGAGGCCTATGATTAATGGTAAGTTCGTGAGTAAATAATCTCAAGGAGGCAAGTCTTTGCAAATATAAGAACAGGGGAAAAACATGCACACAAAAAGAACAATTTAAAAATAACAATACAACCCTGGCTGGGTGCAGTGGCCCATGCCTGTAATCCCAATGCTTTGGGAGGATTGCTTGAGGTCAAGATTTAAGATCAGCCTGGGGCACACAGCGAGATCATGTCTCTACAAAAATAAAAAATTAACATATTAGCTGGGTGTGCTGGTGCTGCCTGTAGTCCTAGCTACTCAGGAAGTGGAGGCAGGAAGATCGCCAGGATTTCAAGGCTGCAGTGAGTTATGATCATACCACCTGCACTTCAGCCAGGTCTGGAGCGACAGAGCAAGATCCAATCTCTATAAAATAATAATAATTATTATTATTATTATTCAACCTGCCCAAGAAAATGTCTGTATTTACTCCCCTTTTTTTTAGACAATGTCTCGTTCTATTGCCCAGGCTGGAGTGCACAGGCACAATCTCTGCTCACTGCAACCTCTGACTCCTGGGTTCAAGCAATCTTTCCACCTCAGCCTCCCTAGTAGCTGGGACTGCATGCACCACCACACCAGCTTTTTTTTTTTTTTTTACAGTCTCGCTCTGTCACCCAGGCTAGAGTGCAGTGGCATAATCTCGGCTCACTGCAATCTCTGCCTCCCAAGTTCAAGCAAATCTCGTGCCTCAGCCTCCTGAGCAGCTGGGACTACAGGCATATACCACCATGCCCTGCTGACTTTTGTATTTTTAGTAGAGACGGGTTTCACCATGTTGGCCAGACTGGTCTCCAACTCCTGACTTCAAGTGATCCACCTGCCTTAGCCTCCCCAGGTGCAGGGATTCGTGAGCTACCACGCCTGGCCTACTCACCTCTTGAGATGGCCTGTGGCAAATTTTATGGCTTTAGGTTAGCAAATCTGAAAGTGGATTGGGAAAACAGGAGAAGAGAGAACTACCAATTATTTAACTCTTTGGTTTCTAGACAGCCAGTGTATCAGCCACCCCAACCCTCTATGAAACTGGTGAGGAAGTAAAGTGCAGACCTGTGGGGTTTCCAGGGTTGATTATGCAGAGCACCTTAGGGTCACAGTGGTCTTTGGCCTCCTGCACCGCCCGCCGGAGCTCATTCACATTCAGGGCCCAGCAGTTCTCTTCATCCAGGTAGTAGTTCACTTGGATGGCGTCGAGCTCAGAGATGACGGCTGAATAGAGGGGATACTGTGGGATGGGGATCATCACACCTGTTCGTGACTTGCCACCCCCGGAGACGAGGATCTTTAGGATCGTCTGCAACAGAGAAGTTGCATCTAGAAAGCCAGCACCGTTCCCCATCCCTGACCCCAGCCTTTCATCCGTGGCCCTACTGTGTGCCTCCAGTACAACTCTGTGCAAGTCACTTTACTTCCCTGATTCTCAGTTTCCTTATCTGTAAAATCAGGGCAGCTGCAAGGATTAAACAAAATACAATGTTCTAGGCTGGGCATGGTGGCTCATGCCTGTAATCCAAGCACTTTGGAGGCCAAGGCGGGTGGATCACCTGAGGTCAGGAGTTCAAGACCAGCCTGACCAACATGGTGAAACCCCGTCTTTTAAAAAAAAAAATACAATGTTCTAAAGTTCTCAGCACAGTGCAGAACATGTAGTTAATGACTTAGTACTTAGGCCAGGCACGGTGGCTCACGCCTAAAATCCCAGCACTTTGGGAGACTGAGGCAGCCAAATAGCTTGAGGCCAGGAGTTCGAGACCAGCCTGGGCAACACAGTGAGACCCCCATCTCCTTACTTCAAAATTTAAAAATGTACATTTTTCTTCTCATATATATATATATATATATACACATATATTATTATTTATTATTTTTTTTAACGGAATTTTGCTCTTGTTGCCCAGGCTGGAGTGCAACAGCACAATCTTGGCTTCACAACCTCTGTCTCCTGGGTTTAAGCAAGTCTCCTGCCTCACCTCCCGAGTAGCTGGGATTACAGGCATATGCCACAACACCAGGCTAATTTTCTATTTTTAGTAGAGATGGGGTTTCTCCATGTTGGTCAGACTGGTCTCGAACTCCTGACCTCAGGTGATCCGCCTGCCTTGGCCTCCAAGGGGTGTTTTCAGCTGACTGAAGCATCATTTGCTGTTCCCAAGAAACAGATTCCACAATCAATGCCAATGCATTTTGGCCCTGCCCCAATTTATCTCAACAAAGGAAGAGAGAGAAGCCCTTGTCCCTGTGTCCAAATATCTTTTTTAGTAGAGACAGGGTTTCTCTATGTTGGTCAGACTAGTCTCGAACTCCTGAGAGTGCTGGGATTATAGGCATGAGCCACTGCGCCTGGCCTAAAAAAACATATTTTTAAAAGACTCAATGCCTGTATTTTCAATACTTCTAAAATAGTAGTTCCCACACTCACTCTGTCTCAGAATTATTTTGATCCTGACCTTGTAATCCCCATTCCCTATGTCTGGGGTCCCCATTCCCTATGTCTGGGGATTCTGACCTGGTGGGGAATGTCTGTTATCACTAAGTATCAGTGCCCAAGGCCGGAAAGGCCCCATCCTCACCCACCCCAACAGGGAACTCTTAAAATGGGATAAATACCCATCTACTGCCACCAGGTGGCGCTTTGACCTGTTTTCCAAGCTGAGAAGGATGCTTTTAAGAATTCTGAGAAACCAGGCCATGGGATTCCTGTGGGGTACTGGTGGAGGTGCCAGTAATTCATTGAATTAATTAGCCAAAACCCCCTGCAGGGAGAGTCTCCACCTTAAACACTGGCGTAGGTCCTTTCTCAGATTCAGTTCCTTGCTGCAAAAATGCCACGAGATTTTAAAACACAATGACTTGATTCTTTCCACTGAATCTTGTGGACACACCCCCTTCCCTCCTCCGGGACCTCTTCCCACACTGGGCATTTCTGGGATTCAAGAGAGGCCTTGACAGCAGAAGGCAATGGAAGATGCTGTGATTGGTGGCTGGAGCCCCAGTGTTAGAATCCCAAATGTCACAAGAACTGACTCAAGGCAGGCAGACCACTTAATGTCTCTGGGCCTCCATTTCCCACGGGCTCCAGTAAAAGCTGAATATGTAGGAAAGGCTTTGGGAAAGAACAAAGCACTCAACAAACAAGAGCCTCACAGGTCAGGAAACAAAGACAGCCCCATTAAACAAGAAAGGGTTCAGACAGCACATGGTTCCCTGAGCATAGATGAGTTGACAGCATCCAGCACCACACCAGGCCCCTGGGAGGGGTGTGCAGAAAGGGAGAGGCAGGCCACCAGTCCCCCAAGCCCAGGACTGCAGGCTCCACCAGCCAAGTAATCACTGGCCACAGCCAAGTCACCTCCTCATGGCTTCTGTGCCCCTTCCGGCCAAAATTTAAACTTAGGAACAGAACTGCCCCACTTCCTTCCCCTTCAAACCCTTCAGTGGCTCCCTGTTGTTCTTAGCACAATGACCCAAATCCTCAGGGTGGCCTCTAAGGCCCCATAGTGGCGCCAGCTGCCTCGCCAGCCCATGCCTGGTAGCTCCGTCCCTTGCCATGCACTCATCCCCCAGCATGTACAGTTCCCAGCACTCAGACTCCTGCCAGCTCCTGACCTCTGCAGTGACCTTCGGCTCCGAGCGCACCCTCTCTCCTAGTTCACTCCTGCATGTCCCTCAGGTCAGTGTCTCCTCAGTCTTCCTTGGAGAAGCCTTCCTGCCCCTGCCCCACCAGGTTGGAGTCCCTGCTGCTCCCTCCCATGGCAGCCTGTCCTTCTCCACTGCAGAAGAGAAACTAAAAGCATGTGATGTGCATTTATTTTTGTGATTATCAGCTGGTCCGCTCTGCTTCTGCAGGCAGAGGCCAAATGATGTGTTTGGTTCCCCATTATCTCCCCAGCACCTGGCACATGAGGAACACCAGTACATGCAGAACCACAGAAAGGCCAATGGCCACCTTCGGGTGTCCCCTGGCTCCTCTGCAGCCGGACCTGCCAGTGTGCACTCCAGAGGAAAATCAAGACTGCAGTAATGTCCAGGCTCATGAAGACTAAAAGAGGCCAAGAGTGCAGGGTGCCAGGGCGGGGGGACCAGAGGGTGGCCACCCATGGTGCCACCCAAGCCTGTCTCCCTACTAGCCAGTTCTCATGCTGGGCCCTAACAGGCAAGGCTGCACTTCATGTGGGTAAACGCCAGATAATGATCCACCCTCACACGTACAGAAATGCCGTCACTAGCTCCCGTGGTCAGGTAGATGTTGTCGGGGTCCGCAGGCACACCGCCATCCCTCCTGGTGATGTAGGCAGCCACATCTTCACGGATGCAGTTGACACCCTGGCTAGCGCTGTAGGACCCTATAAGACAGCAGGCAAGACAGTGACAAAGGCAAGACATCTGGCTCCACAGGGTCAATATAATTGATATCCATATAATTAGAGGGATGCCTGTTTGGGGTGAGGGTCTCGGGCGGAGACCAACTCTCATTGCTCTGGAGCTGTGGCAAGCTGCTTAACTACCTGTCTGGGTTTCATCCACCCACCCCTCTATCCATCCACCCATGCATCTATCCACTCATCCACTCACTCACCCAGGATTGACTGAGTATCTACTATGTGTTACCCATTATCTAAGCCCTGGCTTCTACCCAATCAAATGGTGTCCACATCTGTTCCACACATCCTCCTGGAATTTATGTGTTCTGTGACAATGTCAGTCACTAGAGCTGGGATTCCCATGCTTTTATCATGGTTGCCTACACATAGTTCCACAGGACTTGAGAGAGTGGGCCAACATTAGGCTCCAAAATAGTATCCCCTGGGCTGGGCAAAATGGCTAACAACTGTAATCCCAGCATTTTGGGAGGCTGAGGCAGGAGAATCACTTGAGCCCAGAAGTTTGAGATAAGCCTGGGCAATGTGGCAAAATCTCATCTCTACAAAAAATAACAAAAATCAGCTGAGCATGGTGGCTTGCACATATAGTCCCAGCTACTTGGAGACTGTGCAGGAGGATCACTTGAACCCAGGAGGTACAGGCTGCAGTGAGCTATGATGGCACCACTGCAATCCAGCCTGGAGTGAAACTGTGTCTCAAAAAAAAATAAACAAAAATAAAAACAAAAACTCCACAGTAGCACCACCGGCCAGCCCCAGGCACCCAGGGATCTGACCAGCACCAACCGCAGATCCCTGGCACTGCAGGGTGTCCCCCAGCCCCCAGTCCCAGGTGAACATACCCTCCTGCTGCCATTTAGGGTTGGAAGTCATTTATACTAAGTTCAAAAACAGGCAAAACTAATGTATGGTGCTGGAAGCTGAGCTGTGGTAACTGCTCTGGGGTGGGGGGATTGACTAGAAAAATGCACAAGAGAGTGTGTGGGGTGGGGGGCTGGCAGCTCCATATCCAGAGCCGGGTGGAATGACACTGAAGTGTGCATGTGTGAAAGGTATTCCAGCTGTATGTTAATAGTGGTACATTTTACCATATGTCATACCTCCATAAAGTTTTTTTTTTAATGTCAGGCTGCTATTTAGGTTTTTAAAAATAAATTGAAAAGATGTATTTGTACAGGTACAAGATCTCTCTGTAAAAACACTCAAACTGGCGAGGTGAATTCCCTGGGGAAGTGCACGGGGACCAGGGGTCAGACATGGAAGGCCGACATTTCATTGCATATTCTTTTAGACTTGTTGAATTTTATATCACATTTAAAGAAAAGCAGACTATTCCTTCTGTGGCTACTACAAAAACTGCCCCCAGGAAGCAGGGTGGTGACTGAAAGTAGCTGATTCTTCTCTGGGGCTTCAGCCTGCGTCAGTCCAGGCCTGGCATCCAGGAGGTCAAATGCTCTGAACTGGGGCCAGGCGCAGTGGTTCACACCTGTAATCACTTTGGGAGGTCAAGACAGGCAGATCACCTGAGGTCAGGAGTTCAAGACCAGTCTGGCCAACATGGTGAAACCCTGTCTCTACTAAAAATACAAAAATCAGCCAGGTGTGGTGGTGGGTGCCTGTAATCCCAGCTACTTGGGAGGCTGAGGCAAGAGACTCGCTTGAACCCTAGAGGCAGAGGTTGCAGTGAGCCAAGATCATGCCACTGCACTCCAGCCTGGCGACAGAATAAGACTCTGTCTCACCAAAAAAAAAGCTGTGAACTGGAATGCCCCAGCTCTGCCTCAGCCTCTCTGCACAGCACTGGGCTCTGCACAGCTGTAAAAGGAGCGGCCAGACCAATACTCCAAGGCGCCACACGGCAAATGTTAACTCACGTCACTCTGGGAGGTGGACGTGGGCTTCTGCCACGTTATTTTGAGTACCCTAATACATTTAAGTATTTTGTAAGTTTAAAAGAAGTGAGCTGCTGATGCTGGTGTCAGAGCCCTCTTCCACTCGGTGATTTAATTGATATTTCTGAGCTTCTGTACACAGAGACTAGGACTCCTTGCTTCCCTTCGCTTCTTTTCAATGCCCCACCTTTTCCTCCTCAGGGCCTCCTCTTCTTCCTGCCTCTAAGTGCATCCACTTCCCTGAACACCCAGGCAGGCCTTGACCCATTAGCAAGCCCTCTGCAGGTCACAGACATTCCACCCTTCCAAGGAGGCTCCTAGGTTTCCTTTTCTTTAGATCTCACACTATGCTCCAAACCACACTAATCCTTCCAGGCTCATTTCTAGTCTGTCTCCAAGAGGCCTGCTCTAAAGATTCTGCTCTATCCCC
>PVKP010033277.1:0-25172 GCA_004027715.1 Plecturocebus donacophilus | reverse complement strand
TGGGAGTCTAAGTCTCTTTGTAAGTCATTAAGAACTTGCCCTATGTATCTGGGTGCTCCTGTAATGGGTGCGTATATATTTAGGATCGTTAGCTCTTCTTGTTGCATTGATCCTTTCACCACCATGTAATGTCCCTCTTTGTTTCTTGTGTTCTTTGTTGTTTTAAAGTCTGTTTTATCAGAGACGAAAATCACAGCTCTGGTAATGCTAACTGGCTGTTTTGCCCATTAGTTGATGTAGATTCCTCATTATGGTGATGCTCTTTAGCTTTTGGTATGTTTTTGGAATGGCTGATACTGGTTGTTCCTGTCCATGTGTAGTGCTTCTTTCAGAAGCTCTTGTAAAGCAGGCCTAGTGGTGATGTAATCTCTGAGTACTTGTTTGTTCGCAAAAAATTTTATTTTTCCTTCACTTATGAAGCTTAGTTTGGCCGGATATGAAATTCTGGGTTGAAAGTTCTTTTCTTTAAGGATGTTGAATGTTGGCCCCCACTCTCTTCTGGCTTGTAGGGTTTCTGCTGAGAGATCTGCTGTGAGTCTGATGGCCTTCCCTTTGTGGGTAACCCGAACCTTCTCTCTGGCTGCCCTTAGCATTTTCTCCTTCATTTCAGCCTTGGTGAATCTGACGATTATGTGCCTTGGGGTTGCTCTTCTTGAGGAATATCTTTGTGGTGTTCTCTGTATTTCCTGGACTTGAATATTGGCCCGCCTTGCTAGGTTGGGGAAGTTTTCCTGGATAATATCCTGAAGAGTATTTTCCAGCTTGGATTCATTCTCTTTGTCACATTCAGGTACACCTATCAAACGTAGATTAGGTCTTTTCACATAGTCCCATATTTCTTGGAGACTTTGTTCATTCCTTTTGACCCTTTTTTCTGTCATCTTGCCTTCTCGTTTTATTTCATTGAGTTGATCTTCGACCTCTGATAGCCTTTCTTCTGCTTGGTCAATTTGGCTGTTGAAACTTGTGCATGCTTCGCGACGTTCTCGTGTTGTGTTTTTCAGCTCCATCAATTCACTTATGTTCTTCTCTAAGTTGTCCATTCTTGTTAACATTTCGTTAAATCTTCTTGCAAGGTTCTTAGTTTCTTTGCATTGGGTTAGAACATGTTCTTTTAGCTCACAGAAGTTTCTTATTATCCACCTTCTGAAGCCTGATTCTGTGAGTTCATCACACTCATCCTCCGTCAAGCCTTGTCCTCTTGCTGATGAGGAGCTGCGATCCCCTGTAGGAGGAGAGGCATTCTGATTTCGGGTGTTCTCAGCCTTTTTGCACTGGTTTCTTCCCATCTTTGTGGATTTATCCACCTGTCGTCTTTGTAATTGCCGACTTTCAGATTGGGTCTCTGCATGGACGTCTGGCTCGTTGGTGATGAAGTTTTTTCTGTTTCTTAGTTTTCCTTCGGGGGGCACCCCTTCCCCACAGAGCTGGGCCTTCCCGGGTTCAGCTGTGCTTGTTCTGGGTCCTCAGCGCTTCCAATTGCTGTTCTTCTTGTGGGGATGGGACCAGCCGAGCCCGACTAAAAGGGCATCCAGTCCCGTACAATCCGCACCGAGAAGTGCCGCGCTGGCCAAAAGAGTTGCGCTGGCGACCCCTGTGGCTCCTTCGCCGGGAATCTCCCAGTCTGTGGGCATCAAAAATTCGTCTGTAATTGCGGCATCCACTTGCTCTCTGCGCTTTCACTGGGAGCTGCGATCCTGAGCTGCTGCTACGTGGCCATCTTGGATCTCTCTCCACCCGGTGATGAAGTTTTTCTGTTTCTTAGTTTTCCTTTCTCGAACGCCCCTTCCCCACAGAGCCGGACCTTCCCGGGTTCGCTGTGCTTGCTGTGAAACTCTCAGTCCTCAGCGCTTCCAATTGCTGTTTTCCTTGTGGGGATGGGACCAGCCGAGCCCGACCGTCCCATATACTCCGCACCGGGAAGCGCCGCGCTGGGGCGCCAGCAAAACAGCCGCACCGGCCAAAAGAGTTGCTCTGGCGACCCGTGTGACTCCTCTGCCGGGAATCTCCCGGTCTGTGGGCAACAAAAATTCGTCGGAAAGTGCGGCGTCCACTCGTTCTCTGCGCTTTCACTGGAAGCTACATTCCTGAGCTGTTGCTAATCGGCCATCTTGGATCTCTCCCCTACATGCACATTCTTATAGTCATGTATGAAAAGACCCTAACCCACTCCTTTAATGAGAATAGGAAGAATCTCAGTCCTAAATTTTCTGTGATTGCAGTGAACACTTTAATTCTCCTAAGCCAGATAATATTTATTAGGTCAGTAAAAATGAACTACAGAGAGTCCAGAGAGCCCAGCGATCCGCAGTGCATATGCCAGTGTTCTGCTCAGTTTGACCATCCATCAGGAATATTTCATGCTGTTATCTCCTCTCTGTACAATCTTGCTGTTTCAGGCCTAATCTGTGCTCTTCATTCTGGTTGGAGACCTCAAAGAAGTTTTATAACTTGGAAGACCATGAAAACAATAATAATTCACACATAAGCGCCTACCCCAGGTAATGGTTTCACTGCGGCTGTCGGCAGGTACTGCCCAGGGCCCGCCTGTGTGGCTGATGATCTAAGCTTTTTCTTGGGATACCTAAACTCCTCTGTACTGTGGGGCCAGGTAATGTTTTGTATTTCAAAAGCAGGAAGATGGACTTTCTCTTATTTGCATGTATGTGTGTAGAAGGGGCAATGTGGATGAGTTGCTGATGGTCACAAAGCTTTGTCTGCTCATTTTGAATGTTAAAGAGTCCTGAAAAGGAAGGTTTCTTAATGCAAGAGCACATTTGCTCCATTTCCTGGCACAGGGTTTAAAACTAGATGAAAACTCAAAAGCCTCACCTGGAATCTTGGTTTTTTGACTTACAAGAGAGGCCCTATTTTTTCTTTTTCACTTTGAAGTATATTATTAGTTTGATACTGTGATGGTTTTGACTGTTAGGAGAGCATGTTAAATATATGCAAATCATTACAAAACATCTATTCTACTTGTTGATTTTTTTCAGGCAAATTTCAAACCCCAAAATGAGAACAATGGAATAATGCCTCTCAATGTAATTTCTGGAAACCAAATATTATCACTCTCAGAGCTTTTCCTTTAACTTGACATGGGAAATCTGATCCTTTCTGTGGATGTGGATTGTCCTGTTTTTTGTTTTTTTTTGTTGTTATTTTGTTTTGTTTTTGAGACGGAGTCTTGGTCTGTAGCCCAGGCTAGAGTGCAAGTGGTATGATCTCAACTCACCACAACCTCCACTTCCCAGGTCCTGGTTCAAGCAATTCTCCTGCCTCAGCCTCCCGAGTACCTGGGATTACCAGTGCGTACCACCATGCCCGGCTGATTTTTGTGTTTTTAGTAGAGATGGGGTTTCACCATGTTAGCCAGGCTGATCTTGAACTCGTGACTTTGTGATCCATCCATCTCGGCCTCCTAAAGTGCTGGGATTACAGATGTGAGCCACTGCACCCAGCCTGTCCTGTCTTTTAATAGTTTAGGGGAAATTAAATTTCCATTTTATTTTGTCTTTGTTTTGAGTATTACTAGCTCAGATAAGCAAGGCAGAGGGGCAAAGAGTGACTCATGTGTATGAATATGACCAGTTGTTAGGAAACCAGTAGGAAATCCTAGGAAAAGGATAATCTTTCTAACAGGTGCATTCCTCTTTGACTTATCTCTCTGAGTCTCTCTTGGGAAATGATTTGCTATGTGTTTGCCTGGTGTTGACAACACTGAATCCACCTCCCTAGCCACAGATAAAATAGAGTTGTTCATTATTAACCTCTCGAACTTTGCACAGACATGTGCTTATGCCATTTAGCCATGCTTGGTGGCCAGAAACCCTTGGAGGCGTGGACTGTCTTCACATCTGCCAGGCAAACTGAGTGCCTGGCTCAGGTCACCTGTATTCACAGTTTTCCAACACTGAGGTAGATTTTAAAGTGGTTACAATACATATTACCTACAGTTATATGTACTGAGCAGTCATTGAGTACAAGATCAGAAAGCCAGATATGGTATTAATGAAGTCTAGAAGACAGGCAAATATTTGACTGTGATCTGTGTTTATTATCTATTGCATTAAAAAGAGGCAGAACAAAGAGTTAAACTTAGGTATGAGAGATACTAAAGTCTGTATTCTTATCATTAAACTCTATTGTTTCCCTTGGGATTCTAGGAAAGTCCTGTATAATTCATAATCAAAAGAATTGATTGACCATATCATTAAGAGAAAATACCCTTATTTTATAGGGCTTTTGCTACCTGTATAAAAGATTAAAAATTTACATGGGATGTTAAATGTAGAATTGCTGAAATCAGTGACCACAAAGTGCCTGTTCATAATCAGGTAACAGTGGGATTTTGTTCCCATTGATAACTGCATAGTTAATCTGTTTCTATCGGTAGTAAAATATATCCTTCCCCCGTCTTTGGGAACATATGAAGTAAGAAAAGGAAAGCCAAGAATAGGCAGGCTGCATTTGGATACAGTTATGTTCATATAGTAAGAACATAGTGGATTTTCTTTATTGGTATATAAACATGTTCTTGTAACTCCAGAGTTAAGCAAAGAAAACTTTCTTTGACCCAGATCCCCCTTCGGCCACTGCCGCACTTCTTTCCCCATGCACAGTGTCACTTCCATAAATATTCTCCATTGTCACCATCCTGACTCCCCACTGCCTCCGTTTCCTCCTCACCCACTCCCTGTGGGCTTTTCACCCTCATTCACTGATACCCTCACACTCTGCCAAATCGCCAAATCTGTTGTTTGTTTGTTTGTGATGACGTCTATCTGTAACCCAGGCTGGCATGCAGTGGTGCAATCATAGCTCGCTGCAACCTTTGCCTCCTGGCCTCACGTGATCCTCTCACCTCAGCTTCCTGAGAAGCTGGAGCCACAGGCGCATGCCACCACCCCTGGCGAATTTTTGTATTTTTTTGTAGCGATGGGATGTTGCCATGTTGCCCATGCTGGTCTCAAACTCCTGAGCTCAAGTGATCTGCCCGCCTTGACCTCTCAAAGTGCCATAATTAACAGGCGCAAGCCACTATGCCTGACCCCACACTGCTAAATCTAAAGGGTATTCTCTGTCTTCATTTTTCTCAAACTCACAGCAGCATTCAATTGACTCATCATTTCTTATTAAAGCACTTTTTTTTTTCTTGAGGGCTTTTCTCCTAGCTTACTTGAAACCTCTACATTTTCTTTTGCTGGCCTCTTCAACTTTCAAATTTTGGCAAGTCCAAGAGCTTCTTCCTGAGACCACTTTTTTTCATCTTCACTTTCCTAAGAGAAGCTTATCCAATCCCATTTTGTTGTATACTATATATAAGCTAAAGCTCTCAGTCTATACCTTTCACTCCAATCTCTGCTTCAAACTTCAGAGTCAAATACCTGGCCATGTACTTGACATTTCTTCTTCAATATCTAATTGGAACTCTAAGCTTAGTATGTCTTAATACACCCTACTGTCAACTTACTTCTTCCTGAATTTTCTCCATTTCATTAAAAGACACCGTTATCCACCTAAGTGCTCAGGCTACAAACATAGGAGTCATCCTAGAGTTTTTCTTTCACTAACTACATCTAATCCTTTAGCAAATTCTGTTGACTTTATCTTTACATTTGAATCTATCTAATTCTCTTCCTTCCTTCTGTTCCTACCCTAGTGCAAGCTACCACCAACTTTCTCCTGGACTATTACAGTGGCCGCCTCATCAGTTTCTCAGTTTTTACCATTGATATCGGCTACAATACATCCACTAGCAGCCAAAATTATCTCTTTAAAAAGTAAATAGGCTGGGTGTAGTGGCTCATGCTTTTAATGCCAGCACTTTGTGAAGCTGAGGTGGGTCGATCACCTGAGGTCAGGAGTTCGAGATCAGCCTGGCCAACATGGTGAAACCCTGTCTCTACTAAAAAATAATAATAATAATAAATAGAAGATCAAAAGAGATATAATGACAAATGGTCAGTTCATTACCAAGCAATTATAAATATTCATGCTCCTGATAATAGAGCTTTAAAATACATGAAACAAAAATAGAATTAAAGGGAGAAATAGACATATCCACATTTATTATTAGAAAACTTAACATTACTCTCTCAGCAGTTGACAGAACTAGACAAAAATATAAATAAAACCATAGAAGATATGAATAACATCAACCATTTTGATGTACTTGATACTTATGTAACAACTGCAGAATGCACATTTTTCAAGTGCATATGGCACATTCATTAAGATAAATAATATCTAGGCCAGAAAACAAATCTCAATAAATATATGAAGACTACAGTTATACAGACTTTCTTTTCTTTTGTTTTCTTTTTTTTGAGGCGGAGTCTCACTCTGTTGCCAGACTGGAGTGCAGTGGTGCAGTCTCGGCTCACTGCAACCTCTACTTCTCGGGATCAAGCAATTCTCCTACCTCAGCCTCCTGAGTAGCTAGGACTATGCCCAGCTAATTTTTGTAGTTTTGGTAGAGACGGAGTTTCACCATGTTGGCCAGGATGGCCTTGATCTCTTGACCTCGTGATCTGCCCGCCTTGGCCTCCTAAAGTGCTGGGATTACAGGGGTGAGCCATGGCCCCCAACCTAGGACTAAGGTTACACAGACTTTATTTTCTAACTACAGTAGAATTGTATTAGAATTCTATGAGAATTTGGAAATCGAGGCTGGGTGCGGTGGCTCATGTCTGTAATCCCAGGACTTTGGGAGGCTGAGGCGGGCAGGTTACCTGAGGTCAGGGGTTTATGACCAGCCTAGCCAACATGAAAAACCCCGTCTCTACTAAAAATACAAAATATTAGCCAGGCATGCTGGTGGGTGCTTGTAATCCCAGCTACTCGGGAGGCTGAGGCAGGAGAATCGCTTGAACCCCAGAAGTGGAGGTTGCAGTGAGCCGAGATTGCACCACTGCACTCCAGCCTGGGTGAAAAAGCAAGACTCTATCTCAAAAAAAAAAAAAAAGAAAGAAATTGGAAATAGATATCCAGAAAAACTCCAAATACTTGAAAAACGACACATTTCTTATTGGCTTCTCCTGTTCATTTGGGTCTCAGTGAGCCTTCTGTGACCACCAATGTAAGGGAATGTCCCCGGTGAAGTCCTGCTGTATCACTCTGCTGTCCTTTGTTGTTGCGCTCGTCACGTATATTTTTTCTTTAGCCATTGTTTTAATGGTTTTCCCCACTAGCATGTGAGTTCTGTGGGGTAGGAATCTTGCCTCTATTATTTACTGCTAAAATGGTAGCTGAAACACAGTAAATGCTCAATAGCATTTCGCTGAATGAATGAAGAGTGAATATGAACCCTTCACAACCCATCATAAGCCCATCTAGATGGTGGCAATGAGAATGATGATGACATCACTACCATAAAAATCATATTCTGCTGGTGTTGCTATTGCTCAGGTACTTTAAGTGACTTATCTCGATTGCCTGTGCAGTAGATACTTCTGTTATACCCGTTTTACAGAGGGAGAGACTAACATACAAAGAGGTTAGGTAACCGATGTCATTTGACTAGTAAAGTGTGAACCAGGATTCAAACTCGGGTTGTCTGATTCCAGAACACTTGTTTTGAGTAACCAGTAGTGAATTCATGATGGGAGAAAGGAGGCTGGTGGTTATATATGTGTATTTGTAAGTGAGCCAGCATAAGCTCTGTCTAGTCTTAGCATTAAGGCTCTGGTCCTCTCCCTCGAAGCCACAACTGACTTTTAACTAAAAATACAAAAGAATCTCCTCAATGTTAAAGTCAGTTTTGTGTTTCTGTGGCATCAGTCCTGATAATGGCAGCATTTTAAAACAGTGGAGAAAGGATAGATTAGTCAATAAATGGTGTTGACAAATTAGTATTTTGAAAAATAAAATTAGATTCCTACTTTACATAATAAATATAAACAAATTCTAAAAGAAGGATTTAAATTTAAAACATGAAACCGTACACAAAGATATTAGGAAAGAATATAGGTGAATAATGGCGAGGCTTGGTGGCTCACGCCTGTAATCCCAGCACTTTGGAAAGCCAAAGTGGGCGGATCACCTGAGGTTGGGAGTTCAATTCCAGCTTGGCCAACATGGTGAAACCCTGTCTCTACTAAAAATGCAAAAAATAGCCGGGTGGGTGTTAAACACCTGTAATCCCAGGTACTCAGGAGGCTGAGGCAGGAGAATCCCTTGAACCTAGGAGGTAAAGGTTACAGTGAGCTGAAATCGTACCACTGCACTCCAGCCTGGGTGACAGAGGGAGACACTGTCTCAAAAAAAAAAAAAGAAGAATGTAGGTGAGTATTTAAGCTCAGATGAGAATGGCCTTTCTAAGTGCGTTAGTATGTCTAAGCTGGACCTGAGTCAGGAATTTGGTGCCTTTTTGTGATCTGCTGAGGCAGTGCAGATGCTGCAGGGTAGGATCTCGAGGGTTAGGAAGTGATTCCTTCACCTGTGTTTGGTTCAGCCCTTTCTCATCGTCTTTTGCGGCTGTTCCGGCCTTCTCTGGACTCAGCAGATGATTCATCCCAACGTCCAGAAGAAAAAGAGACTAGGGGTTTTAAAATATAAAATAATAAATTTCATCATTTATCCTTCTTCTCATGGTTTTCAGAGAAAGTAGTGTCCATCTTCTTGACCTAAGCCAATCCTTCTACAAATGCTTTAACATACATTAATTTACAGTGAGAATTATTACTATCAAATATACAGGAATGCTCATATTAACTCTTCAATGCATTTTCTCCCTGAAAGACAGTAACATGGGAAAACAAATGCTGATCTAAAGGTTTCCTTGTGGACAGGGACCTATCCAAGCCAAGGGTGTGAATGGCACATTCCTAATGCCTGGGCAGAGTGTGACAGGTTCAGGATCTAAGACTGCTACAGGCGTTGTGTCCACCAGAACCTAGAGAAACACTCCACTGACTGGTGTTAACAAGTTAAAAAGAAAAATAATTGGTTTGTTTGTTTCACAAAATCAATATATGTTCATTGTTGAACCGTTAGATAAGGAATGTGAATTAATATAAATAACACTCATAATTCTTTATTTTAAAATATGCCATGGCAAATGCCTTGTATATCCTTTCTAGGCAAATGCCTCATATCTTTTCTAGTCTTTTCCTCTGCACATCTGTTAAACTGCTTAATGCCCTTCTAATTCGTTTCCTACCCAAAAGGGTCATTACCATTATGAAAAAAATCACTCTACGTAAACTGCCCATATTGTTTGCCCCTCTAGCAGAGTTCAGCTTATTATTTCATCTTCTCTAACCATAAACAATATGAGAAGACCTCTCTAGCCATAATTGTTTCACTCTCTCACTTCCTGCTTTTCAGAATTATTTCTTTGTAAAACACTTTGTACTGTAAACAAACAAAAAGCCAGAAACAGAAAATCTCACAAAATAAATATACAGCTTAGTGAATTATTCTAAGGCAAACCCTCCCCGGGTCTGCAATATATCTGAGCTTCCTATTAAAGGCCCCACCCTGCACTCTGTCCAGTCCTGCTCCCTCCTTCCCCAAGAAAGTTCCTCCTGTCCCAAATGTGTATTCCTATATACTATACCTTAGCTTTTCCCTCTTCAAACATTTTTTAAAAGATTCTTTAATCTAACAGATTTCTCACCATTCTTTTCTTTTCGTTAGAATTTATCTGTTGAGGACAGGTGCGGTGGCTCACGCCTATAATCCCAGCACTTTGGGAGGCTGAGGCGCAGGGATTAGCTGAGGCCAGGAGTTCAAGACCAAACTGGCCAACATGGCGAAATGCTGTCTCTACTAAAAATACAAAAAATTAGCCAGGCATGGTGGCAGGCACCTGTAATCCCAGCTACTCGGGAGGCTGAGGCAGGAGAACTGGTTTAACTCAGGAGGCAGAGGCTGCAGTGAGCTGAGATCATGCCATTGCACTCCAGTGTGGGCAACAGGAGCGAAACTCCATCCCCGCTCTCAACCCCTGACCCCCCAAAAAAAGGCCGGATGTGGTGGCTCATGCCTGTAATCCCAGCACTTTGGGAGGCTGAGGCGAGCAGATTGGGAGTTTGGGACCAGCCTGACCATCATGGAGAAACCCCATCTCTACTGAAAATACAAAATTAGCTGGGTGTGGTGGCACATGCCTATAATCCCAGCTACTCAGGAGGCTAAGGCAGGAGAATCACTTGAACCCAGGAGGCAGAGGCTGCAGTATCACTTGAACCCAGGAGGCTACAGTACCACTTGAACCCAGGAGGCGGAGGGAAACTTCATCTCCAAAAAAAGGAGAATTTATCTGTTGAAAAATTAGAGGTACTTGACCCATAGAATTGCCTGCAATCTGAAATTGGCCCATTTCGATCCCATGGTGCACTTCAGCGTGTTTGCCTGTGTCCTCTGTATTTCGTGGAAATTGGCAACTGATTCAGAGGCTTGATCAGAAATGCAGTACTATAAATGGTACTGCATTTCTTCATCAGGTGGCATATGGTGTCTGGTAGTCTCTTTTTTGTAATGTTAGCAGCTACTGGTGCACATTGTCTCAGTCTTAATTCACTGGGGTTATAGGCTGATGATTCTAATTCCCTTTTCTCATGCATTCACTGGAATACTTTTATTATAAAGATGTGCTGTGCCTCATCTAATATTTGCTTACACAATGGCAGAGTTCATATAGGAAAGGTGGAATAAATGCTTTCTCTTTGTTCATCAAGTTTTTGAGATAATGAATTGATTCCCTGTCATCATCAAAAACTGACTTAAAAAAAAAATCTATGAACTCGTGGAGGCGTCTCATTCTTAGGGAGGTGAGCCAGGTTGTTCAGCAAGGCCAAGGCTGCAGAGTCAGCCAGTGTCACTTCTGCTACATTCCATTGTTGAAAGCAAGTCATTAAAGCCAGTCCAGACACAAAGAATGGAAGGATAGACTCCAGCTTTTGATGTAAGGAACTGCAGAGGACTTGCCACCATGATGTAATCTGTAATACCTAGTTTTGCTGTAAATGCTTCCATGCTTTTTTGGTTTTCTGTTTCAATGTGAGGATTCAAAGACTATATCACTACCACGGTTTTGCCAGAATCTGCCCTCTGAGTCATTTCTTATTTTACTGATTATCTGTAGAACTAGCTTTATATAAACAAGGAGGCATCTAGCAGGTAAGGTGGCCATGACGTCTGCTTCATGTTCTGCTCCTGATCCTCATGGGTGGCAAGCTTTGCCTCCGTACTACTTCTGTTACCTTGGAGACCTCCACAAAAGCCTTGACTCCTGTGCTCTCAGGCCCAGAAGGCCTTCTGGGTGCCCAAGTGGTCCCTTCCATGCTCTTGTGCTAGGGCCACACTATGTTCCTAACAGAACTGTCCCTACTTCATGGGCACTCAGATCTGGTCCCTGGGGCCAGAAGCCTCTTACCATAACCTGTGTCCATTTCAGTCAATATCTACCATTAAGGCCGGGTACGCTGGCTCACACCTGTAATCCCAGCACTTTGGGAGGCTGAGTCAGGTGGATCACAAGGTCAGGAGATTGAGACCAACCTGGCAACATGGTGAAACCCCATCTCTACTGAAAATACAAAACTCAGCTGGGCGTGGTGGCGCATGCCTGTAATCCCAGCTACTCAGGAGGCTGAGGCAAGAGAATCGCTTGAACCAGGGAGTTGGAGGTTATAGTGAGCCAAGATCATGCCGCTGCACTCCAGCCTGGCCACAGAGCTAGACTCCATCTCAAAAAAAAAAAAAAAAAAAAAAAATCTACCATTAACTCCTTCCTGCCACTTCACCTCCTGAAAGTCTGTTTACTTGCAGATAAATCAAATCCCAAAATATGTATTTGCTGCCAACCTATACTGCTATACTCGCCTGCCCAGTTACCAGACAGAGCCAGACTCTGAATCCCAGTTCAGGCTCAACTGGGATATCCTAATACATGTAGAAAAACCACCCCCATCCAAGATCATATTACCGTTTCCCTATATACTTTTCTGATAGCTTTGTATATGATTTCATGTCATTGATTTACATTTAAACCCTTAATCCATTTGGAATTTGTCTTAGTGTATTATAAGAAGAATCTAAGTTTTCCTCCAAATGATTTGCCAGATATAATTAGACTATTTGTTGAATAAACTGTCTCCCCACACTGATTTGAAATCATATGCCTATTTGATTTACTGAATTCTTAGACACACACATACACACACACACACTCTCTCTCTCTGACAGGCACATGCGTGCACACACATATGCACACTTACACACATTTGGATCCTCCTCTGGGCTTCTTCTCCATTCTTTTCATCTGTATGGCAGTTGCTATATGGCAATTAATTAAAACATCATAACATCTTGGCCGAGTGTGGTGGCTCACGCCCATAATCCCAGCACTTTGGGAGGCTGAGGAGGGCGGATCACTTTCCTCAGCAAGGTCAGGAGTTCACCTACCTCAGTAGAGGTCAGGAGTTTGAGACCAGCCTGCTTAACATGGCAAAACCCGATCTCCACTAAAAATACAAATATTAGCCGGGTGTGGTGAAGGGTGCCTATAATCCCAGCTACTCGAGAGGCTGATGCAAGAGAATCACTTGAACCCAGGAGGCAGAGGTTGCAGTGAGCCAAGATCATGCCACTGCCCTCCAGCCTGGGCAACAGAGCAAGATTCTGTCTCAAAAATAAAAATAAAATAAAATAAAAAAACCCACATTATAATATCTTAATTAATTGTAGCTTTTTAATTCATTTTAATGTCTGATCCTTGTGCCCTCAATTCTTTTCCTCTTGCCACTCCTAGGAATCTCAGCCTCTCATTGATTTTGTTCCTTTCTCTTGGCTTCCTCCCTGCCACCTACAAACATGTTCATGTCTCACATGTTCAAAGAAGCCCACAGAAGCCTCTGGAGCCCATCTGTTTCCTCTAGCTACCACACTACCTGTGTCCTTTTCATAGGTGAGCTCTGCTGAAGAGCAGCGTTCACGGAGTTCTCCCTGTGGTCGCTGGTAACATTGCTAAATTCAGGGAGTACTTCATTCCTTTTCTTTGCTGAATTAGACTCTGTGCGTACATTGCCCTTGAAACCTTCTCCTTCTTGGTTTCCTGCCGAAGCTTTCCTTGTGGTCTCTTAGACTATTTCTTCTCAGGCTCCTCATGGGCTTCTGTTCATTTGTTAGCCCCCTAAAAGTCAGTGTTCCTTGGAATTCCAGGCTCAGCTCTCTTCAAACTTTGACTCCTTCTGACTTCATCTCTCCCCATGGCTTCAGCTGGCTCTATATTCCGAGCCTGGTTCCTCCCATTTTTCTAATTATCTACTGGATGACACCATGAAAATGTCCCATCAAGGGCATCAAGTTCAGAATGTCTTACCTTTCCCTACACTTCGTCCCATAGATATCTTAGCTGATGGCCTTACCATTCATCTCGTCTCCTGAGCAAGAAACCTGAGCCTCATGCTCAGCTCCTTCCTTCCTCTCCTTTTCCTCCCATGTCTAGAGCAGAAGGAAACATGCTTTGCAGTGAGACAAGCTTAGATTCCAATTCTGATGCTGCTTCCCACTCATCCTGTGCCTTGAGTGAGCTCCTTAATCTTTCAGAGCTTCCACTTCCATGCTATGAAATTGGGATAACAATGGTACCTACCTCAAAGGGCTGTTGGGAGGGATAAATGAGATCATGGGATTGAACCCAGCCCTGACTCATGCCTGGGGCTCATCAAAGTTTCATCCCTAATCAGTGCTTTTTAAATGTTGTCCAACTCAGAGTATTCCTCCCCATTCTCTGGGCAGATCTTTCCATTCTAGCCCTATCTCCTGTAATCTGGACTATCCAGCAGTCTGCCCACTGTGCCCTTCCTCTGGTCTCATTCTCTTCCAATCTCCATGCCACGTTTAGGCTCATTCTCTCTTCCTTTTTCCCACCTCTTCCCTCACAACCAGGCCTACTTCTGACCCGGAAGGCTGCAAACCCTCAGTAGATAAAGGACATCTCTCTTAGCATGGCTTTGAGGACTCATGGATGTCCAACCCTGGCTGACTTTCCTATCGTCCTCTCTGTCCCGTCCTGTGTGCCCATGCTCCAGCTCTGTTCATCCAGCTTGCTGTTTCTCTAGCATGCTGTGCTGTTTCTCCTCTTGCTTGCCCTTTTGCACAGTGGACTTTTTGTCTGCTTTGTTTTTTATTTGTTTGTTTTTGAGACCAAGTCTTGCTCTTTTCACCCAGGCTGGAGTGCAGTGGCTCGATCTTGGCTCACTGCAACCTCCACCTCCCAGGTTCAAGCAATTCCTCTGGCTCAGCCTCCCAAGTAGCTGGGATTACAGGCACCTGCCACCATGGCTGGCTAATTTTTGTGTTTTTAGTAGAGATGGAGTTTCAGCCAGGCACGGTGGCTCACACCTGTAATCCCAGCACTTTGGGAGGCCAGGGCAGGTCGATCACCTGAGGTCGGGAGTTTGAGATGAGCCTGGCCAACATGGTGAAACGTGTCTCTACTAAAAATACAAAAATTAGCTGAGTGTGGTGATGCATGTCTGTAATCCCAGCTACTCAGGAGGCTGAGGTGGGAGAATCACTTGAACCCAGGAGGTGGAGGTTGCAGTGAGTCCAGTTTGTGCCACTGGACTCCAGCCTGGAAGACAGAGTGAGACTAGGTCTCAAAAAGAAAAAAAAATACGGATTTTCACCATGTTGGCCAGGCTGGTCTTAAACTCCTGGCCTCAAGTGATCCACCTGCCTTGGCCTCCCAAAGTGCTGGGATTGCAACAAGAGCCACCGCACCCGGCCTAGTTGTCTACTTTGAATTCTCCTTCTTTATCTTTCTCCCATCTCTGCCCTGGGCTCTGAATGGCTAGTGAGCTCCTACTGATTATTCGAAGCCTAGCCCAATCTCCTCTCTCTAACTTCCTTGAGTGCCCTTTCAAGTTCCCTCTCGCAGTGTCCTCCATGTTATAATCTTGCAAGAAATTCTGTAGTCGCAATGAGCCCAATTATTTGTTTCCTACGCTTTCCCTTTCCCCATTCTCTATCCTCGCCCCTGAATAACTGGGAACCCCCAGAAAGGAGAAGTCGAGGTTGAAAGCTTAGGCCATGGAGTCAGACTGGCTGGGCTCAAATCCTGGTGTTCCTATGTACTCACTTGGTAAGATCGGGCAAGTTACTTAATTTATTTGCACCTCAGTTTCCTTATTTATAAGATGGAAGCATCAATGGTACCACCTTAAAAGCTTATTTTGAGGAATAAAATACTCCATGTAAAATGCTAAGCCTAGTTCTTGGCGTATATTAAATGTTCAATAAATGTTAGTAAATATCGAACAAATGTTCAATAAATGGTGGTTCAACAAATGTCCACTGTTGTTGTTGTTATTTTTATTACTATCATTGTTATTGGAAGCAAGAATGTGTCATTCATCTTCACATTTCCAACCTCTAGGACAGTGCTTGGATCAAGATAAATGTTTATTTAAAGGTACGTTAATAATATCAGCTAACATTTATTGAATTTTGCTATTTTTCAATCACATGCTAAACTCTTTAGATGCATTACCTCAGGTACCCTTCCCAGCAGCCCTGTAGGCTGTGGATTGTTATTCCCTTAGCACATGAGAAGACCAAGAACACGGGCTCAGAGATTACGTCAATCTGACTGTATCGAGATTGCAGTTAGCAAGTAGCAGAGCCAAGATCTGACTCCTGAACTAGCAATCTTTACACTCCAGTGCACCTGCTGTGTGACCTTGAATGAGTCATTTTCCTCTCTGGTACTCATCTTCCTCTTTTGAAACTGATTGGGGTGAACTGGACCATCTCTAAAGCCCCCTCCAGCTCTGCTACTCTATATTCATTAGAAGTAGAAGACAAAGTTGGCTGGGTGCAGTGGCTCACGCCTGTAGTCCCAGCACTTTGGGAAGCCAAGGCAGGCGGATCACGGTCAAGAGATCTAGACCATCCTGGCCAACATGGTGAAACCTTGTCTCTACTAAAAAATGCAAAAATTAGCCTGGTGTGGTGGCGTGCACCTGTAGTCCCAGCTACTCGGGAGGCTGAGGCAGGAGAATTGCTTGAACCCAGGAGGCGGAGGTTGCAGTGAGCCAAGATCGTGCCACTGCACTCCAGCCTGGCACCTGGTGACAGAGCAAGACTCTGTCTCAAAAAAAAAAAAAAAAAAAAAAAAAAAAAGAAGTAGAAGGCAAATGCCATGAAGGTGAAAATCTCCTTAAAAAAATAATTCCAAGTCCCAGTCAGTGCTGTATTTCTTTCCGGAACCAAATCATTACATTGATGGAATTGATTACATTGCATCAAAGAGCTCTGGTGGTTTTTTGGAGTTCATTGCCTTATTTGGCCAGCCTAGTGGACAGGATCCTTGAATGCTGCCTTAGTCTGTTTGAGCTGCCACACACACACACACACACACCCCACACACAAATAGCTTAGCCTGGGTAATTTATAAACTACAGAAATGTATTGCTCACCATTCTGGAAACATGGAAGTCCAAGATCAAGGTACTGGCAGATTTGATGTCTGGTAAGGGTCCATTGCCTCCTCCGTCAATGGTGCTTCATTGCTGTACCTCTTATGGTGGAAGGGGTGAACAAGCTCTCTTTTCCAGGCCTCCTCTAAAAGGGCAAAAACCCCATTCATGAAGGTGGAACCCTCATGACCCAATCATCTCCCAAAGACCCCCTTTCCCAATACTATTGCACTGGAAATTGGGTTTCACTCTATGAGTTTTGAGGTGGCACCAACATTCATAGTAAGCGCATCAGTTTGGTTCTTAGTTACCAGCTGCAGAACCCCCTCTAGTTAGCTAAAGCAGTGATGGAAACTTATTTTTAAAATAGTGGGTGGCTCACAGGCTCTCTAGAGGGCTGAAGGATTGTCAGACTGAGGCCACACAGCCAGGGACAAGGCCCAAGCCACACAGACAGATTTCCTTGGAAAGGGTCCGGGGTTGCCACAGCCATGCAGACTGCAGCTCTCACTGTGACGTGGGCTCCGGACTTCTGAGCCTCCCCATGGCTGCCCCCAAGCACCAGATGTCAGGCTATGACCCTTGCCAGAAAATGGATTATGCATGTTACCCTTGTGAAGGTAAGTCTCTCTGATTAGAGAAGACCGATCACATACCTTCACTCCGTCTTCAGGGAAGGCCAGGAATGTGGGGCAGCAACTTCTCTGAGAAGCAGGACTTAACGAGGTGAGCAACAACCCACACTTGGAAACAGCCAGAAGTTACTGGGTGACCACTGACAAGGACAGCTGTCCAGCAGATAGATTTATTACATGGACTTCAGGAAGTCAGCTGGAGGCCACGCATGGTGGCTCACACCTGTAATCCCAGCACTTTGGGAGGCCATGGCGGGTGGGTCACAAGGTCAGGGGTTCGAGACCATCCTGGCCAATATGGTAAAACCCTGTCTCTACAAAAAATGCAAAAATTAGCCTGGTGTGGTGGTGGGCACCTGTAGTCCCAGCTACTTGGGAGGCTGAGGCAGGAGAATCGCTTGAACATGGGAGGCAGAGGTTGCAGTGAGCTGAGATCGCACCACTGCACTCCAGCCTGGGCGGCAGAGTGAGACTCTGTCTCAAAAAAAATAAATAAATAAAAATAAAAGGAGGTCAGCTGGACCTTGTCATACAAGTGTGTGTCTTAAAGCTGAGAGATCTCTCTGAATGCAGACCTTGAAATAATCATCACTAACACTCACTCCATGCCAGGCCTCGTGCTAAACTCTTTACACACATGTTCCATTAGATCTTACAACAATCTTATGGAGTGTCTACTATCATCCCCAGTATGTATTATTATCTCCATCTCTCAGTTGAGGAAACTGAGGCACAGAGCGGCAGTATCATTGTATCATTCAGCTAGTAAGTGATAGGCATATGCTTGAACCCAGTGCACCATTCATCCTTCTGCCTTTGACAAGCCATTTATTGTGTTGAAGACCAAATCCTGGTGCTGGGTCACTTTTCCTGAGGAGGAAAAAAAAAGTGTTTCCTAAGGAGCACTTTTCCTCCTCAGTTCAGAACTGAGTTCTGATGCCAAAATCAGAGAGAATTTTGCAGGAAAATAATGTCAACCAGATTTGAAAGAATCATCATGCAGAGTTCTCTTAATGTTTTCTGAGATGAATGGGTTTCAGTACAAGGATGCTTTATTATCTTGGTTAAAATGGAAGTGTTAGACATTCTTGGTGGTTTTGTCCCTCATTACCCTATTATACTGGGAACTGTGTCCCAAAGGAACGAATGTTGAACTTAGTTCGCAGGCCTCAAATTCAGGGTCACTATAAAGTTCTGGAAACCTTTGTAGAAAAGTTCCTCTTCTCATCCCTTCAAGTGTATTCTTTCTGTTTTTCCAGACAGAGTCAGCGGCCGATTTGGAGAGAGAAATATTTAAAACAATCCCACCTCCCACCTTGCCATATATACATGAGCGTAACTTCTGGTTATGAAATTCAATGCTTATTTGGCCCAAGGTTAAATTGTAAAGGAGCTTTAAGGGCTCCATTTAGGATGTAGATAAATGCACAAATGAAAATGCACGTAACTCAAGGAACACACGCAATTAATGATGACCACTGGAACAGCCTTCCTCCCTGGGCCAGCAGCTTTCCTGTTTTGGAACTGGTTATATAAAATTGGCAAGAGGCAGGAAGGAGGGGACGCTGTTGCTTCAGTGCAAGATGACAACTGAAACCAGGAGGGAAGGAAGTGGGAGGAGAGGCTGGAGCAGAGGGCCTTAATTTCATTATGAATTCCTGCCTATTCTGAGCGATTGTCCCCAAATTTGTCATTGAAAGTGCAATTTCCTCTATGAAAACTGTCTTTCCAAGGACCTTGGGAAAGATTATGAGAACAGGAGGTAGGGTATCCAATTCTTGTTGGTAATGAACTTTATTCTTTATTTGTTATTTAACAATTCTGTGTGCTGTTCAGTCTTTGGTAATAAAGTTAGTATTACTTTTTATTCCTTGATTTGTCCAACAGACATCTCCTGATGGCTCACTGTGTGCCAAGTGCTGTGCTGGGCACCAGACATATTGGACAGGTCCTAGTTACTGCCCTCTGGTGCTTATGCTCCATCAAGACAAGCAGACAGGAAGCATCTAATCACAGACTGAAGTTTCATGCTTCTCAGGGTGATGTGTGCTAGCAAGAGTCAAAGGATGTGATGAGAGCAGGCAACAGAAGTGACATTTGAGCTGAAACTAAGGACAAATAGGAGAAAACCAGGCCAAAGGATGAGGGGAAGAGAAATGGAAAAAAGGCAATCAAATGCCAGAAATGGGGCTGAAAAGATGTAGAAGTGGTTTGTAAGCGTGGGTTTATCATCTCTTTTCTTACCATCTTTGCAGTAACTACATGAGTTTTTCAAGAGTGCTCTGTGAGCCTCTTGCATCAGAATTACCTGGAAGTACAGTCAGCCCTCTGTGTCTACCAGTTCTGCCTCTGCAGATTCAACCCACTGTGGATAGAAAACATTGGGGGCTGGGTACAGTGGCTCAAGCCTATAATCCCAGTACTTTGGGAGGCTGAGGCAGGCGGATCACTTGAGGTCAGGAGTTCTAGACCAGCCTGGCCAACATAGTGAAACCCGCTCTCTACTAAACAATACAAAAATTAGCTGGGCATGGTGGTGCACTCGCAAGGCTGAGGCAGGAGAATCACTTGAACCCGGGAGATAGAGGTTGCTGTGAGCTGAGATCACACCACTGCACTCCAGCCTGGGCGACAGAGTGAGACTCCATCTCAAAAAATAAATAAATAAATAAATAAAAGGAAAAATATTTGGGAAAAAAACCCAAAACAATAAAACTATATAGTAATAATTACAAGTAAAAAATGGTACAACTATTTTCATATCATTACCATTGTATTAAGTATTGTGAGTAATCTAGAGATGATGTCATATATATGGGAGGATGTGCTTAGGTTATTTGCAAATACTAAGCCATTTTACACAAGGGACCTGAGCATCCTCAGATTTTGGTATCTGGGGTCCTGAAACCAATCCCTCATGGATACCAAGGCACTACTGTATATTAAAAACTCAGATTCCTGGCCGGGCACATGTGGCTCATGCCTGTAATCCCAGCACTTTGGGAGGCCCAGGTGGGTGGATCACTCGGTCAAGAGATCGAGACCATCCTGGCCAACGTGGTAAGATCCCTTTTTACTAAAAATACAAAAATTAGCTGGGCATGGTGGCGTGCACCTGTAGTCCCAGCTACTTGGGAGGCTGAGGCAGGAGAATTGCTTGAAACCAGGATGCAGAAGTTGCAGTGAGCTGAGGTTGTGCCACTGCAGTCCAGCCTGGTGACAGAGCAAGACTCTGTCTCAAAAACAAAAAAATCAGATTCCTGGGCCCCACACCAGGCCACTAAATCACAATCTCTAAGAGTAGGACCCAGTAATCTATACTTTAAATTCAGCCCACGCCCCTCCCCTCAGGTGATTATTGTACACACTCAGTTTGATTTGAGAGCTACTTCTTGTATTAGAGATTTGTAATTTCTCCCAAGACTGCTGCTTATATGATACCATTTGATCTCTAGTAACCTTGTATGGAATACAGGTATGGTATATGTCATCCTTCCACCCTTACAGATGATGTAGCTGAGGCCTGGAAAGGTGAAGGCATTTACTCATTCATATGCCTTCTGCTATCCTCATGCCACCAGGCTATGCCTCCAAGTTAGATTACATGATGACCCCACTCACTTTACAAATATGATATAATATACCCAGGCATAGATTGCAAGCTTGAAGGCATACTTCTATTTCCTTTGCAGTATTTGTTTTTGGCACAGTATCACCTAGTAGTTTAGCAGGTCTACAGTCAGAAAAACCCAGAATTGAGTCCCAGCTCTGCCACTTACAAGCTGTGTACCTTGTGACCCTCAATAGATTACTAACCTTTCCGTACTTCAGTTATGTCATTTGTCAAATAAGGATGAATAATAATGCCTACATCATTGAGTTGTTACAAAGACTAAGTACTGTATGCAAATACCATGTACAGAATTTTTTGAGCACTTGGTAAATACTAAAAAAAAATGGCAGCTATTTTACCTATAATATTTATGACACATTGAAGATGTAGTAAGTGTCACCAACTAACTGAAACCCAGATAAGTATCATAAGAGATGTTACACATGGAAGGCTTAAGTAAATACCATGAGTCAATGAGGCAGAGACATGTAAGAAAACCCAGTATCACTGAGCACATCTAGCATCTGGATTCTGGTATCTACATACCATTTCTCACAAAACCAAACTAGGGCTCCTTGGAGAAATATCGATTTAAGGTCTGAAGAAGGGGAAATACAAAGTGAGTCTGAAACATTTTATGGCCAAGTGCTGTGTCTCACACCTGTAGTCCCAGCACTTTGGGAGGCTGAGGCAGGTGAATCACTTGAGTCCAGAAGTTCAAGACCAGCCTTAGCAGCATGGTGAAACCCCATCTCTACAGAAAATACAAATATCAGCCCCTTGTGGTGGTGTGTGCCTATAGTCCTAGCTACTTGGGAGGTTGAGGTGGGAGGATCTCTTGAGCCCAGGAGGCTGAGGTTGCGGTGAGCCAAGACCACACCACTGCACTCCAGCCTGGGTGACAGAGGGAGACCCCATCTCAAACATCTTACTGTGTCACTGTGATATTGTGAAATATATATATACAGTTATGCATTACTTAGCAAGGGGGATATATTTTGAGAAATGCATCACTAGGTGATTTTGTCATTGCATAAACCTCACAGAATATACTTACACAAACCTAAATGGTGTAGGCTACTGCACACCTAGGCTATATGGTATACAGACAGACTTTTTACTCCTAGGCTACAAACCTGTACAGCGTGTACTGTACTGAATACTGTAGGCATTTGTAACACTATCAGATATTTGCATATCTAAATATATCTAAACATAGAAAAGGTACAGTAAAAATGTAAAAGACTTTTAAAAGTAGTTTGCCTGTATAGGGTGATTCCATTATATTCTTATAAGACTATCTTTGTATATGTGGCCCATTGCTGACTAAAAATCACTATGTGGCACATGACTATATCCAAGTATGTACATATTTTTGTTTTCATGCACAGTTCCTGATTCACAGTTTCTAAAACCCTTGTAATTTTCTAAGTGATTAGAGCAATTGGTATATGTTTTGTTAAAATATTTGGCCCTTCGTCTTGGGTTTCTGAAACAGGTGAAAGGTGAAAGATGTGTGTTTGGTTAGACCTAACAAGCTTCTTTCGACTATAGCAGCTACAGTGAACTTATTTTTATGATGTGATTTTTGAAAAGTCCCTAGATAACCATAGGATGGGGGCTGGTTGCCAGGGGAATCAACCATGTGATTACAGGGTTCAATTCTCCTGCCTCCTCCACCTTTGGGGAGGGGAGAGGGACTGAAGGTTGATCACCAGTGGCCAGTGGTTTAATCAATCATGCCTATGTAATGAGGCCTCCATAAAAACCCAAATAAGACTGGATTCCTGTAGCTTCCAGGTTGGTTAAAAAGAATGTATCCAAGTGCTGGCAGGGTTGTGTACCCTAGTTCTGCAGGGAGGGAAGCTGCTACACTTGGGATCCTTCCAAACCTCACCCTATGTCTCTTTTCATCTGGCTGTTCATTTGTATCCTTTAAAAATACTTTGTAATAAATAGGTAAATGGAAGTAACTTTTTTTTCTTAGTTCTGTGAGCCACTCTTGCAAATTAATTGGACCCAAAGCGGGGTTGTGGGGACCCCAATTTATAGCTGATTGCTCAGAAGCACAGGTCACAACCTGGGGTTTGTTACTGGCATCTCAAGTAGGGGGCAGTCTTGTGGGACTGACCTCTTAACCTGCGGGATCTGGCCATCTCTCCAGGCAGAGTATGTCAGACTTGAATTGAGTTTGAGGATACTGGGGATATCCAAGTGTCTGCAGAAAACTACTTGGCGTATAGGGAAAAGCCACCTCATACATCTGATGTCAGAAGCGAAGTGTTGAATGACTGTGTAAGAGGGTAAGAAAAACACTCTGTCCTTTGGTTTTTTCCCCATCTTCAGACTCATAAAGCAAAGAAATACTTAAAGACTGACGGGAACACATGAAAAAGACAGATGAGCTAACTCAAAGTGGATCCCTTTTCCCAAATCTGGGACAAATGATGTTGATTGTTTGCAGTGGTGATTAGAAAGGTGGGGTGGAGCAGGGAAAGCTTTTTTTTTTTTTTGACAAAATGCCCGTGGCCATATATGGAAGGAATTGTAGAGTCAGAAAAGTCAGAAAATTATTATTTTGTAACACCGTTATGATAAGGAATTCAGACAATAATCATCATTGTGTGCTAAAACCAATGGTTAAATGTTGTTGGGAAGCAAGATATTCACATGGCCTGAAATATTACTTAATATTACTTATTTTAATATTATACAAAGAGAAAAGTGTATATTTCTGATAGGGAGATCTGGTAAATACCGTCTAACCGAAGAACCAAATTTAGCATCACCTATCACCGGCCAGACTGACATGACGTGTCTTCTGTTGTGATGCAACAGGAAGTATGCAACTTCACCCACACAGCAGTGTTGTCAAAATTGTCTAATGAGTCAAATAATAGGAAACAATCAGACAAATCCAGAAAGACTTCCTTTAAAACATCTGACCGGTCCTCTTTAAAACGTTTACTGTTGTAATAGATAAAATGGGAAGAATGTTCTAGGATCTAAATCTAGATTAACATTTTAGAATTAATGTTGCAGCATCTAGATTAAAGGAAACTGGAGACTTGGAAACTAAATGCAGTGTATAGTCCTTGATTGGATCCTGGCTTTTAAAAACAAGTTATAGGGCCGGTCACAGTGGCTCATGCCTGTAATCCCAGCACTTTGGGAGGCTAAGGCGGGTGGATCACGAGGTCTGGAGTTCAAGACCAGCCTGGCCAAGATGGTGAGACCCTGTCTCTAGTAAAAATACAAAAATCAGATGGGCGTGGTGGCACATGCCTGTAATCCCTGCTACTTGGGAGGTTGAGGCAGAGAATTCCTTGAACCTGGGAGGCGGAGGTTGCAGTGAGCTGAGATCATGCCACTGCACTCTAGCTTGGGCAACAGAGCAAGACTCGGTCTCAGAAAAAAGAGTTCAGCCTGGCCAACATGGTGAAACCCCATCTCGATTAAAAATACAAAAATTAGCTGGGCGTGGTGGTATGTCTCTGTAGTCCCAGCTACTTGGGAGGCTGAGGAAGGGAAATCACTTGACCAGGAGGCAGAGGTTGCAGTAAGCTGAGACTGTGCCACTGCACTGAAGCCTGGCAACAGAGTGAGACTCCGTTTCAAAAATAAACAAGTAAATAAAAATAAATAATAAAACAAGTTATAAAACGATTTAAATGTCTATCAACTATCAAATAGGTAAACATGGTATATCCATATAATCTCAATATTATTCAGTTGGAAAAAGGAATGAAGTACCAGATACACATTAAAATATGGATGAACCCCGAAAACATTATGCTAAGAGAAGGAACCCAGACATGGACACATACTGTATGAGTCCGTGTCTATGAAATTTCCCTAATAGTCAAATGCACACAGATAGTAAGATCAGTGGTTGCCAGGGGCTGCGGGGAGGTGAAGAATAAGTAGAGAATGACTGCCAGTGGGCGCAGGAATTTTTTCTAGGTGGATGAAAACATTCTGGAATTAGACAGTGGTGATAGTTGTGTAACCTGTAAATATACTAAAAATCTGAGTTGTATACCTAAAAAGGGTGAATTTTATGATATGTGAATTATATCTCAGTTTTTAAAAAGCTATAATGGACATTGGGACAATTGGGGAAATTTGAATGAACTATCTATTAGGTAATTTTTTTTCAATGTTAAATGTCTTGGATATAATAATGGTATTGTGGCTTTCTTGAAGTATGTTCTACCTCTTAGGGAATATTTAGAGATCATTGTGCTTAACCTTCAAAGGTATCAGAAAAAAGTATTGAGAGAAAGTAAATGTGGTAATATTGTAATACAGTTGATCCTTGAACAACAGGTCTTTGAACTGCAATGATCCAGTTATGCTTGGAATTTTCCTCCACTTCTGCCATCCCTGAGACAGCAAGACAACCCCTTCTTCCGCATTTACTCTCCCCCCTCCTTCCGCTTTTCCCCTTCCCCACCTCTCCTCTCCTCCCTCCTTTCCCCTCTCCTCCTC